>JAVQJG010054874.1:0-29758 GCA_036024015.1 Craterocephalus amniculus | reverse complement strand
CGTGTATGCGTGGGTTCTCACCGGGTACTCCGGCTTCCTCCCACTGTCCAAAGACATGCATGTGAGGTTAATTGGGCACTCTAAATTCTCCCTAGGAGTGAGTGTGTGAGTGATTGTCTGTCTCTCCATGTCGGCCCTGCGACAGACTGGCGACCTGTCCAGGCTGTACCCCGCCTCTCGCCCCTTGACAGCTGGGATAGGCTCCAGCACACCCGCGACCCAATTGGATTAAGCGGTCCAGAAAATGGATGGATGGATGATCTAATTATTGCAGCCAAAGTGGTCATCCGTGGCATAAAGTAAATAGCAAAAGATTTATTTTCTACATTATCTACAGCTATTCGTCCTCAGTGATTCGCTGTGTCTGAAACTGGGGCCTGTGTGGTAAATAGGGACACTTTCTGCAGCCATTAATGACCATTCCTCCTGCTGCTGCGTCCTGCGGTACTGATTCAACTTTCTGGGAAAGTTCCTCTTCCTGTTTTGGCCAATCGCAACACGGAACTCATTCAGCTACTGCAGGTGGACTAAACCATTCAGCTGTTTTTAAAGGGGTGGTCATGACCATGATTGTTGTTAATGAAACATGGAACCACACCATTTAGCCAGGGTGAATTTCATTCTGCCATAAATTTGAAATTTTGTAAAAATCCAACCCAATCGTTTTTTTGACAGCACCTCCCTGCAGGGAACTCTGGGTAATTAGTACCCAGGGTACTAACTTCAGTCTGATGCTCTACTTTACAATCAAGCCAGTAGGAGTGTTGATGTAGAACATCATCCAGGACAACAAACAGACGTACATTACGTGAACTTGGCAGTTTTTACTCTGTAAAGGTCTTTTTATGTTGAACATTTGTTAGAATTTGTCTAGTCTTCGGGTGGCATCTGTTCAAAGTTCCTGCATATGCAGTTCACTGCATAACTTTCTGATTTTAAAACTCTACGTTTATATAAGCAACAATAGTAGAAAGCTTGCCAGACCTACTGTACAATATCACCTCTAGTTTTGTCCAGTTCCAGCACATCATACTAAGATCTGCCAAGCTTTTAAGTCTGCAACAATGACCTTGTCGGTATAAAAAATATGCTGTTTTAGTGCAGTTGATTTATGTTATCTTTGGCATTTTACAGAGATGTAACTAAAGAAATGGGAACAAAGTGTGTGTCTGTGAAAGGCTGCGAGTAACAAAGGAAATATAACTTAAAAATGTATTCTTTAACTAAGTTGCCACTTATGAGCACACACGGGTTATTTCTGCGATTTGTGTGCTTGACTAATTCCGCACTGAGTGGTTTAACAGAGTAAAAACATAGTCCTTTGAAAACGGTCAAGTAAAAGGACTGACGGTTATAAGAAAAAATAAAGGAGACAAAGTCAATAGAAAAACTTTTAAAGATCTTCAGAATATGGGTCCATGGAAGTAAAATATAAAGAAATGAGTGGGTGGATGAAGTGACCCTGAGCTATATTCCTTCCAATGTAATGTTTACAACTAGTCAAACTTTCCTATTAGATTTAATGAAGTTGTACCTCTTGATTCTTAACTAGTATTGCAGAATTATAAGGTTGTAGTTATTTCATATTCGTGTAGGCTCATACTCTAGCAATTCTGTGCTCATTGCTTCTAACAAATGATTGCGTTGTTTGTTATATATAAACTCTAAAATTCACTGATCTAACTGCATACAAAGTGTTTGCAATGCTGCAATGCTGCAATGCAGCCGAGCAAGTCTCAGTCATGGGGCTTCCAACAATATGCCTCATTCTCCAACCCTTCTTACGAACAAACTTCTTCTAAAGTTCTACTCGAATATTTACAACGACTGAAAATCTTCAAATCAGATCCTAAAAGTACAAAGGGAACTCCTGAGAGAATTTAGCTCTGGACATGTTCAAACAAAGTCTGGCTTTTGGTTGTCTTAGCTGTTCATTTAAGTAAAACAGAAAAATAAAATGAATGTCTATTTGTTTTTTTCATTTACAAAGCATTTTGTTTTAAATTGAATAGCATGAAGTGATGAAGTGGTACATTACACGTCAGAAGTTTGCTGTCGAGAGGATTTAGATATACAGTACCACTGGTCTTTCTAACACTGGATTTCAAGAAAAACATCTTAAAGACGAACGACAGAACTTTTATGTGAACTTAAAGCTCTGCCTTCCTGCCTATTTGATGGCACGAGGACATTTCTGAGTATTTCTGGAGCCATTGCTACCCAGCAGCAACCCTGAGAAACTGCACGGTACAGCTCTCGCTTTTGGGACGATGCCTGATGTTGCAGCTGAGTTTCACCTCAGTTCATGCAAGGAAGAGAGGAAAAGAAAGAAAGAAAGCCCTAAGCAAGATATAACCGTCTTCTACTGGCTGCAGAGAGCTCATGGATGGATCTGAGTTAGCCGTAAATCTGCAAAAGATCTGTAGAGCATCTTTACGTACAACATAACCAGTAAGATGTTTTTGTTTGGGTGAAAATGCAGCGCCACCTACGGCTTTAAGACTAACAAACTTACAATTTCCTCAAAATGTTCTGCAAAGTGTTTTTGTCATTGCTAGGATATGATCTCAGATAAAGCAGCTTTAACTCAGATTGGTTTGATGTTGGAGGACTTGCATGTTCTGATGGGAGGAGTCTGACTGCACTTAATCTTCAAACATCTAACATTTGCTTTAAATATTGCTCATTTAAATGCACATTAAACTTTAAACAACTAAAAGCGTGCTCAGAGCAAAGGCATGACGCTAGCTAAAACTCAGAAGACTGTGTCCAGTCAGCGTGAGAAAAGTCATGAACCATCTGGTTGTAGTGGCTGACATTTAGCATTGGGACAACATTAGGAGGAAGAGGAAGGGGAATTTCTCAGTAAATCTGCTGCTTAGCCTCCAATTAGTGATCAGCTCCCGGAAATGTTTTCTCATTACTCTCTGAGGACATTTGGACATCATCATCAAATCTTCCAAAATTGAAAACAAGTGATCGATGTTAGTCCAGGACAGAAACACCCAGGGGTAGTCTGTTGACACTATGGAGCCTGCTAATCTGCAGGACTCCCCCACCCCTTACATTTTTAAATGTTTTTTCATAAGAATTTGATGCTGGTATCAAATTCATCCATTAGTTACAACATGCATATCTTCATTCTAAAAGTCAGGAAATGAATACATAAATGGAAGAATATTTTAGCTTTATCATTTGATATAATGTCTTTCATCTGATTTTGAACTAAATATTTAAAGTTTTTAATTATTCAATTTGCAAATCGCTGCAATCTGTTCTCATGAAATTTTCATACAGCATCCAGATTCTTGTTTTCTTGCCCAGAGTTTAACGGTGTGAATATGTGGCTGCATCAACAAACCTAAAGAGAGGCAGGTCTGCATTTACCTCATATAAGTGGATTAAAAGACAGTATGGATGCATTATTACAGTTTGTAACTTCCACTAAATGACGCCTAATTATTATCAGGAGTTTTTTCCTGAATGTCATGTTTTCTATTGTAAAACTATTTCTTTGTCTTAATTTTAGTCTTAAAAAAAACAAAAACCCCTTTCAATATGGCTTGAATTCAAGTCAGCATGTTGAATCTGCTTATTTCTGAAAGTCTTTAATGGGATTTGTTTTATAGCTTATAAATACTTGGCTTGATGGTGTTTACAAAATCAAAAACACCCGAAAATGAATTATTTATTCAGATGCTAAATTTGTGCCAGCGATGTTTCCTCCACGTGTTCATGCTGAGCCGACAAAATTCCAGTCCATGAGAAGCTGATGTTTTATACTCGTCTAATTATCTCAGCTGTTTATCAAACGCTGAGGAGAAAGTGTGCGACTGTTGTTGCATCACAGCGGCTCAGACTTTAACCCTATGCCCCACTGTGTGTACCGCACTGCTCTACCTGATTTCATTGGAGAACTCCTTTTCGTAGAGGCGTATGTTGCTCAACTTCCAAACAAGGAGGGCGATGAAGACCAGCAGGATGAAGATGAGGAGCAGAGAACCCACTATGGTGCCGACTATCACTGCTGCCCTGTTTGGAGCTGAAGTTGGGGCAAAGAAGTGGAATCAGTCACTCAGACAGTCCAAATAAATAAATCAATAAAGTTACTTCTGTTGTTGTGAATTTTCAGTAAAATCATGGGATATATAGCAAATGTCAACAGTTCAGTGAATCGGATATTTTTGATGCAGGCCAATTAAACGAAGGATCACTCCTCCTAGTTCACTCCCCGAAACTTCAATGGATTTTCTTCTATTAATCAGAAGCTCCTTCCAGCTAATCAACCTGCATTTTTCCATTTTTCACCTGCCAGAAATCAGTTTTCAGCAGAATATTGCTGATAAAGTATTTGCCTGGCTCTACTTAACTCATCTAATCTCTGTTTCGGATCCTAAAAACTCAGAGTGCTTTGCTGTTTATGCAGGTAAGACACAGACTACACAGAAATACTCTAAACAGCCCCACGTAGAAATTAAAGGCAAAGTATGATCACTAAAAGTAATATGATCAGTCTGAGCTTCTTTTCAACAAAAATCCAGAAACCCAAAAATGGCTATTTGTAAAATGTAGAGATAAACTCTTACTGTGACTGACTGCTTGTAGCAGGCTTATAATTGTACATACCAGAACCTCATGTACATACCTATTTTTTAGCAATGAGTTGATATAAACTGATTTAAGATCTATTTTTTTCTGTATTCGATCCTAAATGAAATACGTAAAATAAATTATATCTTCACAATTACAAGGGCTGTATTTAGCATCTTTGTCTAAAAGTAAAGAAGACAGAAATGTCAGCACCAGAGAGTAAATTTACCTGAAACACAGCAGAAAATGCTAATGTTATCTCATCCTTACAGAAAACCAGAGGCTAGCAGCCCTGTTGATCTATGGTAAGTAAGGTAAGTAAGAAGCTAAAAAAGTGAACCTGGGCAGGTTTACAGATGCTTTAAAGACCCATTACATAACTTTTCAACCTTAAAGCAGCATTTTCCAGACTTGTTTGATGGCACAGTGACATGTATTATTGAAGCTGTCGCAGGCCAGCAGCGGCCTGTTGCTGATGATGCGATTCAGTTGTATGGCAATTCCAAGCCGGCGAGAGTAAGCAAAGTCATTACCAGTTTGTTGACGTTCCAGATGCACCAACTCAGAAAAAATATCCATCTCCAAAACAACTAAAGTGTGAGCATCTACAAAATGCTGATAAACAGTTAATCATAAACTCATTGTAAAAACGTAGTAAGCTCGCTGTAACAACGTAATTATGAGAACATCAACCTGCTTCTGTTCATACTACAGACCTAGTGGACAAATGTATTATAAATAATTTTACTAGTGGTACAGGGTCCACCCATCTTTAAATCTAGTATCTCTGGGTCCTCTGCAACTCACGAGTTCTGGGCTCGGAATTACTATGCAACGTTCACACCCCGCCGTTTCGCTTTGTGTGTCAGTTGCATGCTAGCAAATGTAAACAAACCGTCTCTTTTAAGCCAAAGAAACGTTAGAGGACATAAGAATATGGTGGAAAAGAGGAAACTAAGGAGAACCAAAGAAAGGCAAGAAAAGACTGGTTTTTACTGTCTGTAAAGAGTTCACAGTACAAGTACGTTGCATGGATCCTGAATTAGCTGGCGACAGGGGGCGAGAAAATACAGAAAAAACAGTAAAAGTTAAATGGTGTCTCTGTTACGCAGGTAAATATCTTGCTACCTGACATTTTTGACGATCTTTGGGGATTGAAGGTTAACCCTCACATTCATTTTAGAGAAACCAAAATGAAGTTAGTCCTCAGACAGTGCGTGATGGGAAGAAGGAATACGTCACTATAAAACCTCCTTCATCTACATGGAAACTAGCAGGACTTTGACTATTCATGTCAAACAAAGTCATAGGACCATCAGCAGCAGAACAATGATTTAGCTCACTGACTGCTAGCTTGCAAGAGTTTTTGTGATGAGACAGATGTCTTTGTAAGCAGCACAGTCTCTACTTTCATGTCCCACATTCTGTGCTTTGCTTAAAGAGGAAAAATGAGCAGCATCATTAAAATGGTCGGTGGTGCTTTCATGTTATGTGCTTCTATAAAAGCCTGGGGGTTTACTTTGGCAGAGCTTAGAAAGTCTACGCTGAGTTTCTCAGCATGATTTCAGCGTGCTTCAGATGTACAATGGCACATCTGTACTGTACTGCAGAGGCGCATCATGCCGGCCACCGTACTGTGAGCTGCCATGATGAGGAGGTTAAAAGAAGTGAAGAGAAAGTGGTGCTGGGGTGAAGCCAACCCAAAGTGAAACCTCTGGTTTATGGATGGAGACTCAGCAGAAGCAGCTCATACAAGCAGTTAGGTTTTAAAGATTAAAAAATGAGCTGGAACATTTGGATGGATGGGGGGTGGGGGGGATTATGACACAGACTATTATTCTACAGTGTCCTGGTAATTATCTTGCAAACCCTCTGCTGGGTTCCCGAGCCTCCGGGCTGGGAGCCCCTGGTCTGGAACAGCAGCCTGCGCTGGAAATGAAAATGAATCATTCAGCGCCCCAAGCCAGAAATCTGAGTCAAGGAGCTTGGACTCAATAATATGCACATCCGGATCACAGAGGCACGATCACAGATCACGAGGCATGAGGAGACGGGCTCATTTTACGGATGTGAAGAATGCAGTTTGCTTGTTTAAGTCTAAATCTCAGAGATGATTTTCTGGGTAATAGTGTGCTGAATCACTGACGTTACTCACACTCAACCCTTTCATTCCAGCTCTGCTCTACCTCTGCTTTCCATCTCAGTCAGAGCTGTTTGGATGCATTACCATGCAGCCTACTGTTGTTTAAATGAATTTCTGTATGTTTGCAATGTCCTACGCACTAATCAAAGCTAATCTCTTTTCTTCTCTTGCTTCTCCTTATTCTATTTAAACTGCTGTAAAAGAGCAACGAGAACAGGTTTTCCCTTATTCTTGAATAGCTTTGTGACTCACAGGCAGAGAAACGTGGTGACAGGGAACAGAGAGCAAACTACAAATGTAAATGGAGTTATTTCCAGCCGACTCAGACATTCTCCTGTCATCCTCGTGAAAATGAAAGTGTGGGGGGGTTTCTCTTACCCTTGCTGGCTTTCAGGTTGATCCGGCAGTGTGCTGCTCCAACTGCATTGTTCACCTCACAGAGGTAGATCCCAGCAAAGCTCTGAGAGTGGTTGCTGATTTTCAGCTCCCCGGATGCACCGTCTGACAGCGCAAACACAGAGATGAAGATGTCCTCACAGTACATAAAAAAAATTAGGACTTTTTTTTTTAAATGACCGTTTATCTGACAGAAAAATGTGAAGAAATGATTTCAGCGACCCGCTTCAATGTGTTTGGACACTATGAAAGGGTTTTTTAAATTGAGTCAAGCTACAGACTCAGAAGAATTTATTTTCCAGAAGATTCTGTGTTCAACTTTTACTGAATACAAGATTTCAGCTGCTCAACAGTTCATGGTTGTTATCTGATTGTCCTCTTCACAATGCAGCATGCATTCACACGAGCCGATGAAGCCGCTCTGTTGTACGCTGTAGAGAATAAAGTGTGTTGTCCTTCTGAAATAAACACAGATCTGGTAAACGTAGCACATCTGACCACAGATCCCATCTAAACTACACTGTCTGTCACAGCTTGTGTCCAGCTAACGTTCTGCAGAGTTAATAAATGGTTTTCTTTTGTCCACAGTTCCAGGTTACATTTCTGGAAGAAGAGCCGGGCTGTGTCTGGTGGGAATAGTTTTGAGGTACTACGAAGCTCCATGAGGGTGCACTGATCATTGCTGGCATGAGAATTTCTCCCACAGTGCTGTCTCAGGGCGGACATACTGTGCGATTTTTGACCCATTTTGAGGCGGGTTTTTCACTCGTACGAATAGTTTTCGAATCGGCCAGGTTTTTACCAGGTTTGTACTCATTCATGTGTCAACATGAGGTTACAAGAAGTGATGACCAGCTCCCAACCAGCTCCCGATTTTTTATTTGTTTACATTTTAGCAAATGATGGATGCCCCCACTTCTGGGATTCTTTTGATGTTACACTTCCGGTCAGAAGAGCCCGACATGTCGTGTACAGATGTCCAATGTGAGCAGTGGGCTCCCAGGCATCGTACGGTGTAAGAACATTAATTTTGTGCTCTGAACTTTTAAACCCTGTCATTTATTTGTGCAGTATGAGGTAGACCTTGATGACACGACAGAGAAAATCGAACAGTTTTTTTTACAGATCTATGGGCTCCACAGTGGCTTCTGTTCTTGGTCCTTGTCCATATTTTTTTACTGTCACTGTTTATACTCAATTGTGACACCCTTACTTAATGCATTGATTGTTGAATCTTTCAGGATCTTTCTCTTTCTTTTTGTCTTTCCCAGCTTATCTTTTGAGTGAGTTGCTGCATCATATTCTAGATTTGTTATATTCTTGGAATACATTTAACTAAGTCAACAGAGACACTGAAAACTAATTTCTTTGGATCTTTAAATATAAGATCCAACAAAAATGACTAGTTTTTATTGCGCTGTGGAAAATCTGTCAGCTTCTCTGGAAATGGGGTTTGCAGATTCCTGCCTGTTACAGTAGGTAGGCACACAGTTAGGGTTTGTGATGATTTTTAATGCTGGGACTCTGATCAAAGCGGTTTGCAGTCAACAGCACAGAAAACAACTCAGTGACTCAAGTTATACAAAGGGTCAATCGAGAAAATGTAAATCACATGCAAATGAAATGTCCCTCTTAGTAAGTAAAAAGTCCAACATTACAGGGCCAAAAATCCTAATTTCTTTATGTTTTTCCTGGATGAATCACCACGGCAATGACAAGTAGAGAAAATAATGAATTAACAAGCACATGAACAGCCGTTTAGACTCAGTTTGGAGCATCAGGTAATTCCCCAGCTCCTAACCCAACACACATTCTGCACACACACACACTTTGATGTGTAATAACATGATGACATCAACAGAGGTCAGACTTACTCTGTGTGACGGCAGCAGGCATGGGCTCTGTACTCTCTCTCCTCCATGTGTACTTTAAGGGAGTGGAGCCTTCAGCAGACTCGCAGTGCAGCGACACGGCTTCGCCAACCAGCTCCCCGCCCTCCACCCAGCACTTGGGAACCGAAGGCTTCACTGCAACCATACAGCAAATGGAGCGAATTGATTTTTCTCCCTGCATTGTTATTCTCATTCTATCTCTTGGCAAAAAAAAGAAGTACAGCTTTCCGGCCTTATGATGAAACTGGAGGGGCCATTCGTCACTGCACTGCCTCCATATGTCAGTGTACTGTAAGTCTAGGTCGAATAGATGAACGATTGACTTTTGTCCATTTTAGTCAAGCTGTAGAAATGGATGATACCTACAGAGTGAATCGTTTTCTTGCCTGAAATTAAAAGAATAAAAGAAGTGGCCAGCAAGACAAGTTCAGTCTCCAATTAAAAGACAAAAGATGGAGGTTAAAACTTGATTCCACGCCGCAAGAATAAACATAAACAGTTCAATGCTTAAATTGGATTATAATTGGATGACAATGAATTTTATTGAATTAGACTGTCAGTAAAAGTGCCTTGAGAGGACTTTGTTGTGAACTGGCGCTGCATATATAAAGCTGAATGCATCCATTTACTGATGAATTTTCTCTTGTAGCTGCAAACAACAACAAAAAACTGGTTATAAAATGAGCTTGTTGGCTTTGCAATGCTGCCTGAATGAACAGTCACCTTCACAATGATGTGCAAGGGCTCCTTATGGATGCTTATTCCACAAATGCTTGTCTCAAAATGAAGATGATTTAATCTATTCTGTTTTTATTTCGATGCTTAATGTAGGAAACTTAAGCGAGAGCAGAGAACTTTGTTCAAAACTGTGATTAAGCTCAAAGCTGACACAGGACAACTATTTGTTGTCAGTAAAAGATAAGGAAGTGACCCAAACGGAAATGAGGGTGAGTAGAAAAATGCTGTTAAATAGCATTTTTCTACTCATCCTCATTTCCGACAACTGGCTGGACTGGCCAGCTATGTGATTTCATATAAAGTAATGAGCTACTTTGAATATATTTATTGACGCTTGGACACACTTTGTTCATTTAAAGTGGAAAAACAACATTATAGGGCTCAAAGTACAGACACTCCTGGGTTCTCATTTAAACAGATCTGTAGTTTAATTGGTTTCAAAAGCTGCAAAAGACACCTGTGACAGCCAGGTGAGAACTTATCCTCACTAATCAGGGTTAAAAAACAAGTCTTCAAACTCTTCGTTCTGCTGAGTGTATTTACAGAGCTGATCTGCTTGCTGGGACCACAGAGGGATTATGATCAGATTCTGCAATTAGAATTAAAAAAACTATTTCAGCAAACGTCCAAGTCGGTTTTTCAGACTTTCCCTCTCCAACGCAGAGTTGAAATTCAACATTTTATTATTTTTTTTTTTTCAACAACACATTTATTTTTCTAGAACAAATGCAAGTATCAAAGCAAACAAACAGAGTCAGTTTTATTACTGCAGAACATTTAAACCCATCGCAGGTTAACTAAGAGTTTAACAGGATAAACATCCAACCAAAGATGGACACTCTGTCCTCTTCTGTTCTCTGTGGCATGACACTATTTCTAGTTTTTTTTTTTTTTCGAGCGATTTAATCATTTCTTTTCTTTTTAACATTTTTCAACAGAGATCCTCCTTGAACTCAAATCCTTTCATGCTCCATTTCTCTCTGCAGTGTGTATCTTTTGTTTCCCCTCTTTGCCAGTTTCACATTTTTAAACGCAGTATATTGCCTCAGAGGATTTAGAAAATCTATTTTCTAAATAAATGTTAACTAAAATGAGTGAACTTTGTTAACTAAACAGAAACGTTTGACTGGTTTCTGCACTTTTCTGCTCAATCAAATGGATAAACTATATTATATGTTCATAATTCATTGCTGCACCATTTTATTGATCAAATTTCCATTTTGTCCGTTTTTTAAGATTGTCCTTTTTCTTTTTTTTAGTAAAATATATTGCATAACGTGTAATTTTGTAAGCCTGCTTCTTTTAGCAGATTTTATTCTATGAATTGGGAGTGTATAATTCTGAGACTTGTACATTCACACACAAGATAAATAAATGTCTTTGTGATTATATAGAATATAATTCAGTTGAAGGAGGTGTAGTGCATCCTAAAAATGGGTTTTATAGCCATAAATAACATACTGTATTACTTGTAATAAAAACCACTTATACTGAACCTCAAATTTGTAATTTTTTAATATCTTTTAAAAATGTGGATTTTGTGGATCAAAAATCAGTCAAAATACTGATGCAGGATAAAACCAGGTTTAGGTTTTCATGATACATGAATGCAGTGCTCTGAGAAAATTAAAAAACCTCAACGCCCCCACATACAAAAGCAGAGGAACGGCTATCTCTTTGTGAGTGACAGATACACATTGCTGAATCTTTTAGCTTGATTTATAAATCATACAACCAGACTCAGAATGTCTGCAACCACGGTGAACCTGGCGGATTCAGATTCCAACACTGACAGACCGGTTGCGAGTGGTCCATCGGTGTTTGCAGCCACTGTAGGAGTGGTTCCACACTGGCTGAGAATGATACATATACATGTTCCTGAATCTTTAAGCATGGTTTATAGATCATTCTACCACATTCAGAATGTCTGTAGCCACTTTGACATTGGTTGAGTGACATGGCAGCGTCCGACGGGCTGCGACCAGTCCGGCAGAAGCTGCAGACAGTCTGACAGTTGGACAGTAGACAGCGGTGGCGCCGCAAACTGATCTTGTTCAGGTTAGCATCACCTTGTTCTTCCACTACTATAGTGTCTTGCTGAGGGTATTCTTGAGGGGAAAGTCTATGTTGCGTTACTCGTAAACTACAATTTTGTTAAACAGTCCTTTGAGGCAATCAGGGCAATACAGTGTTTTCTGCAACTCTCCATCAGACTTCTGTTGGCTGCTAATCTTGCCCACTGTTCATCAGCATAGTGCTCTTATTGGTCCAGGACCCTATTGTTTTTTTTATTTCTTATTTTTAGCATTATTTTTTTCAACTCAACTACAAAAAATTTCACTATTTCACTAAATTATAAGGTAAATGTGTCTTATTTCACGAAATTATAAGGTAAATGTGTCTTATTTCACTAAATTATAAGGTAAATGTGTCTTATTCCACAAAATGTGTTATCACTTTTTTCATTCTCCAGTTATTTAAATGAAAGATTTAAATGACCATTGAGAATGTTGCCTTTTCTTTAATGGAAGGGTATGAGTCATTTGACATCCATGTGTTGTTACTATATATATCAGGGGATCACCAAATCTGGACCTATTGGACCAGTGTCCTGCAGGTTTTCAATGTGTCCCTGCTCCAACACACCTGGCTCAAATGAATGAGTCCTTGTGCAGAACTTCATAGGCTGTTGAATAAATGTAATTAGATTCAAGTGTGCTGGAACAGGGACACAATAAACAACCTGCAGGACACTATCCCAAGAGGTCTGTATTTGGTGATCACAACTATATATTCCATATAATTCATGCACACATCATGCGCACATACGTATTGACCGTGCTGAAACTGTGAAGCCTGTGTACGTTATTTAAGTATACCATACTTTGTTCTTAAATTCGAGACAGTTGTTGTGTATTTGATTGATCCAAATGACAGGATTAAAAGGCAGATAAACAGGAAATAAGTTTTTACCGGTTTTCTATTAAAAAAATACCAGTAAGTATCTGCTCATACAATCCGCTCTGTACAATCGTCTCCAGTAGTCTGTCTGATCTGATGACAGCAGAGGCATGGATCTTTGTTGCTCTGTGAACATGAATGTAATGAAGAGACCTGAGTAGAAGCAGCGTGAGTTCATTGTAGTGAAAATGTCCAGGTCTGCCCCCTTCCGCCCCCCTGTTTACCGAAGCCTCACTGACCCACTAATTCAAAAATGTATTTACTCTACAATTTAATGAATTAACTTTATATGCTACCTTTACATGGATATTATGTCATATAATAATAAATTATTCACTGATGCTTCCACTGAAATGTAGTAAAACATGCCGGTGCCAGTCAGTGCAGACGTGGATTATTTCCAGGTGATCGTTTCACTGCAAGCATCGTACTCAAGCCACTGACTCTCAACTTTTCTAATTCATGCCCGCATGGGGGCCAAAGTCTAGGTCTTTCTAGTCATCGGACAACCAACCACTGATGAAATGAGCCCTGCATATCTGGTCCCAGGACTTCGGCTTCCATTTCCCATGGCTAACAACAAAAATTTAGGCTGCTTTCCGGTGTTTCTTCAGAGAAAACCGATAAAAACCTATTCCCCATTTAGGTGGAATAAGATACGCAACAACTAACTGGGAATGTTGTTAATTTCCCGGTAAAGACTACTAACGTGTTGGACAGCTTCTACCACCAGCTAATAAATGAGGGCCAGTATTAGACAGATCAATAAGCAGTAGCCAATGAGAGGCTGTGCGGCCCCCTGCAGCACGGTGTGATACACCAGACAAAAAAGGCTACACTGACAGTCATAGCCAAATGGCTGGAAAAAGTCTACAGGACCATCTGCGTGGGTTAAAAGTCCCCATTTGGATTTGTCACTGAAAGAGTCTGACAACAACAAAGCTGAGATCCTGAGGGACGGAAAACCAAGCAGACATGCAGCAGCAGCAGTTAACAAGGAGCAGAAGACGGATGTAGAGATAGATGTGGCAGTCCCAGGTGACAGGCACCTCAGGAACGAGAGTGAGAGTGTAACAGCCCAAAGCAACAGCTCCGACAGACGGTAAAACCAAGGTGCACTCGTTGTTTGAACGGCACAAAAATGGAGGCCACACTTCCCTTCTACCTTTTCTTCTGCATCACTCTGCAAATGTTAAGTTCCAGACTTGAATAATGCAGCAAGGTGACAGGTGTTGGCCTCAGGATGCAACCCAACCCGCGGACTTACCCATTACCACCAGCGACATCTTGATGGCGTCCACCCCAGGTGACTTCTTCACTTTACACTGGTAGGTGGCGCTGTGAGCGGGTGACAGTTGAGAGACTGAGAGGGAGGCGTCGCCTTTCGAGGGGTCGCCCGCAGCGAAGCTGACACCTTTAGCGAAAGCGTGGTCACTGTGGTAGTATTTAGTGCCACTAGTGTAGGACATGAGCTGGAGGAAAAAACAAAGCAAAGTCACAAATTTATTTTAAAAATGCTGAATTTAATGGATGGATATGAGTAGATTCCCCCCTCCCTCACTCTAGAGTTTCATGCAACTTTTTCAGAACCTTTTCAACTTGTTTTATGAAAACATCACATTTTGTGCAGCTCCGACTCTCTCTGCACGGCCCTTTTTTTCCAGCAGCAGGAAACAGAAACACAGATAAAGTCGGCGTGTGCCTCTTGCCAAGCATCACAAGGCCGAGCAACATAGTTAGAGAACTGAGAGAACAATGAAGCTGGACAGATATTCTTCTTAATTTGTAGACACCAACAGCAGGTCAGACACAATACCCCCAAAATGATTGCTGATGCCTCTCTGCTAAATGTGGATAATTGTGTTTGTCATGTTTTGCGACAAACTGGCACCAAATGGTGACACATTCACGTAACTTTATGAATTGTTTCAGTTGTGTGCTTGGCAGTTTTTTTTTATGCTAACTTTTATGCTAACAAATATTTAGATTAGCTCTGAAACTCTGAAACTGGTGACCGATGTTGGTAGACTGCCTGTAGCAGCACATAATGGACCTGGCCCATATTGGCATAGAGGGTGATTGAAAACTCTGACACCTAAGGGTAGATGAGAAGGGGGAAAAACATCCTTTAAAGCCAAACTTAATTAAAAGAATTAACAGGGAAAACAAATTTAAAAGAATTCTCCAGCTAAGAACTCCAATTCAAACTTGAAACAGCATAAAATAGCCACAAGTTTAGGAGTTATAAAAGCACAAGAGATGTTTGTGTAGATTTAGAGTTATATCACCCTAAATAATTGTTTCCAACTTTAAAATTGGTCTAATTTTTACAAATATCAGTTCCTAAGTTGAAGAGCTATTTCATTACATAGCCACATGCTTTCCAAATGATTTGTTGCTAGCGTTAATCAAACTTGTTCCTACTTGGGTAACAGACAGATAAGGTCATGTTTTCATGTGGCCGGCATATTTTTACGGTGTGCACGACAAGCCAGATGAACGCAGAAAAAGGCTCATCTTCAACATGTAGGAAAATGAAAGTCTCAACAAATCTGTAAACGGTGAAGGAGTACTTGGGGATTTCACTGAGTTATCCTTTTATAGACATAAGATGTTTCAGAGAACATGGTCTTAAAAATAGTCAGTAATGAATATTTAGCATGGACTTATAATCCCAGTTCATGTCTGGCTTTATTTATAGCACAGTGATTTGAATAAAAAATTACAGCTTCTTCCAAATCAAAGGTTTTCTGGTTTTAGGATACGATCATAAAAAAATCTCCTGGTCCATTCAAAGTTTGAAAAGGAGGAAAATGAATGACACTGGACATATCATCCTATGACTGTTATCTTCTGATATGTAAGCCGAAGCTCCTAATAAGGCCCACTTGTGCCTTTAAACTCTGGCGCCACTCACCTGTTCTCCTTTTCTTGTCACTCCTCTAGTGCCAGACTGTTGACACAGCGATCCAGTTGCGGCACCTCACAGCTCAAATTTCTGCCTCATGTTGATGACCTTTGCTTGCCCGTTCAACCTT
This sequence comes from Craterocephalus amniculus, assembly GCA_036024015.1. NCBI lineage: Eukaryota > Metazoa > Chordata > Actinopteri > Atheriniformes > Atherinidae > Craterocephalus > Craterocephalus amniculus. Next base: position 14,000 of record JAVQJG010054874.1, on the reverse strand, counting down.
GCTTTCTTAACCAAGTTCTGTAAGTCTGGGCTCTTATGTTCATTCAGAGATAAACAGACTTTTCCTGGCATCCAATTACTCTTCTAAATCACACCCTGGATGTTGTTTCCTGTTTACCGGCTCTGAAATTGTTTGGATTGGTCTCACTCTGGCACCGATTCATGAAATCATCACGAACATCCTCTCAATGCATTTAACTACTTATCTTAAACGTACCCCTGCTTCTATTGGACGGTACCTTTTAAAAATTATTACGCTTGAGTTGTCCTGACAGGAAACCAGTCTGCACATCCTTCATTGCTGTAAAATAAAACTTTCAAATCTTCAGTCATTAGTGATGTATTTGAGTCCAATATGTCATCATTTATTTAACAAAAACAGAGTAACAACACAGAAGCAGAGTATGAAGAGCTAAGAAAACCACCAGGTTCAACAGATCGCCGAATAACTGGAAGTTTTTGTTTTCTATATGATGTGAAGGAAGCTTGCTCTGGTTGGTGCAAAGTTGCCTCAGCTCATTGTTTGAGGTCCCACAACAGCGTTTAAATCATGTTGAGTTCTGGGTTTTGGCCTAATCATCCATCATCTTGGTTCTTTTCTTTTCCTGTCATTCTGTTGCAGATTGGCTGTGGTGGTAGAGGAGTTCACGGTCGATTCAATGACTGCAATGTGAAGCCCAGATCATCACCTTCCCACCACTGTGCCTGACTGTTGGAGTCAGCTGTTGGTTTGTGTTTTGTTTTTTTTCATATTCAACCTCCTGTGATCCCTCCAAACAAACAATAAATGGACAAACTTTTTGAGATCATAATATTGTGAACTTTAACATTCCAACTGAGGCCTGTAGAGTCTGAGATGTAGCTCTTGCTGTCTTCTGAAGCTTCTCTGAGCGTCATACAAGCTGACCACAGCTTGTTCCATACTCCACGAGAAGCAAGAAATTTTTTCTTGTTCTCAAAGCTGCAAAAACGAGAAAAAAGTTTGTTTTAAACAAGAAGCAGTGTAGAAGACGGGGCGGGGATTACTGCTACATGTCGTCTGTGTCTCTTTGTGTAGTGAGCCGGTAGACCCGGTTATTTTTTATTTTACTTGAAACTTGATCCGTTACAGTGCACACAACAGTATCCTTGTCTTTATTTACTGTGTTATAAATGTTTTTGTGCTCTCTCACCACCTCAATCAGCTGTTAATGAAAGTTGTTCATTTGTCCTCACATCAGTAGGGATATATGGAATACGTTTCCCTTCATGCTTTCACACCTTATCGATGCCCAACTCAAATGTCCAACCAATGACGCAACACTTTTCGGAACCAGATGAAAAAAAAGTTCGGCAAGCACGATGTGTCAAGAACTTTTCTCAATCATGTTTGGCGAGAACAAAATGACATCATTGTTTTGTTCAATGAGCCTTGAGAACAAGAAGAAAAGTTGTCACTTGTCGTGGAGGGTAAAGGGGACTTTCTACTTGTTGGGACCACTCCTTGTAAGATGGAAAAGCTTCATAGAAGAATAATGGACCCCAAATAGTTCGGAAATCACTTTGTAACCTTTCCCACATTCATGGACAGTGAGAATCAGCTCTCTCATTTACACAACAACGCAGAATATAAGACAGTAGAATTAATCTGATTGCTGCTGACACTACTGCAAATTGAGTGACTACAATGCAGTACACACAGCAGGCCTTTAGGTGGCATGTGTTTGCTAGTTCCTACTACACCTTCATTAAACCGGAAAACAACATCTTTGCTGGCGACATAGTGATGAATGATGTTTTGTTTTACGAGACCAAATAATGAAAAGATGCCAGAAGATATCAGAAGAACACAAGGATCCACTATTGTTGTTGTTAGCTTGCAGAGTGCACGGCGGGTTCAAATCAAATCTTATTTAAAAAGGGCTTTTCATGCAAAGGCAGCACAAAGTGCTTTACATAGTAAGAATGAATGCATATTACAATAAAAAACACTGAACAAAAACATTGTCCAATTTAGGAGCTGTAACCTTGGGTTTAGACATCTCGCCGCCACGTTGCAAGACAATTCCACCTTAGAGCTCGTTCACAACACTTTGCGAGGTCGCCCCCGCGAAACTATATTGTCACGTGCAATAAAGGCCAGATCACAGCATTGCTGTCAAAGATTGTCACGTTCATGTGGCCTAAGATTCATGATGTCTTGGCATTGTGTGATTGTATCAAAACACAACTGAATGCTGCAGATCAAAAGACAGTAGGTCTGTGCGATATGAACCAATTTTCATATCTCCATAATTTTTTTCCTTAATCACGATATATATCTCAATAGAAACTTTTTGGTTTGAAATTTTCGGCCTTGAGTGCTAAATGCACTTTCATTGAGGATCAGAAGCACATGTGTATTTAAATATTTGACTGAAATTAAAGTAGATATGTTTTAAGACATTAAGAAAATAACTTTCAGTGACCATTACAAAGACCAGCTGTGCAAAATGCTGAAAAAAGAGATTTTTTAAACTCAAAACAAGCTAACTCGATATAAACGATATTCCCTCGTTCTATATCTTGTGTGACAAAGTCTCGATATATTTGAAAATCTCGATATATTGCCCAGCCCTAAAAGACAGGATGCAATTTCCTGATGATTATATAATAAAGTGCATTTAATCAACAGTACATGAAAGTTACTTCCTCTCTCAATTCCTCTGGAAGTAGTAAAATGTACTTGTATGAGTGTATTTACCTCATTTCAATACCTGGTACATAAAATGCAAAAAGTTAAAATATATTCTAAGTACTTTGTCGCATCACTGTATAACGTGGAATTTCTTACCATCTGATCTTTCTGCGTTGTGTCCGGACTGATCACAGACCATTCAATGTCGAGTTCTCCGGTGTCAGAAGGACTCGGCTTGTAGCTGCAGCCCAAAGTCACACTCTCTCCCTCAGCCTTTTGGATGGTCTGCAGGCCTGTGGATGTCACCTTCATCCCTAATGTTTGCCTCATTTCTGAGAAAATTAAGACAATTCTTTCAGTCTATGAATCAGTTCTTATCAGGATCTTTTACCAAGGGAGTTATGGCTTAAAAAACAACACAAACTAGAATATATACAGGTGCAATACCAATAAGCATTCAGTGACTAAATATGAATGTATCTCTAAGCTAAACCACTCTGTTTTCCAATAACACCCTTCACATTACATTCATCTCAGTACCACCAGCTACCTTCTACAAAAGGAAAGTATTTATTGCTCCAACTTTAACTGCAGAGACACTATTTCCTGTCACAATACAGATAAAATCTTCATTATTTTTCATAACAAATCTAAGTGCTCACATACAAAGAAAAACCAGAATCAGACCCAAATCGGCCCTCCAGCAGCATGTGATGCAACACAATAACTGCACCTTTCAGCGATTTGAGCAATCCACTTTATTTCCACTTGTAACTTGTATATCTTTGTCTTATGGTGATATAAAATGCTTAGAACAATGCTGCATGAGTATGGAAGCGATTCTCAGTGTCAAGAGCCACACCCTGAAAGACAACAACAAAAAAAACACCCAGGCTCAAAGCCCTGGAACATCAGGGAGTTGACAATCATCTCAGAACATAATCTCAAACTCTCAAAGGACAAGCTGTGACTGCCACAGCAACACGGGGAAGCTCTAAACGCCGAGGCCTTACCGCTCAGCGGTGTGCAGCTCAGAGCAGACATGAAGGCGACAGAGACTGTTTTGGAAAATAAGGTTTCCTCCGGTTTCCCGTTGTGAACGCAGAACATGGCATGATCCATCGTTTGAATAAGGCTGCACATGTGTTTGAATTCGTATGTACCTGTGATCAGGAGCCCCGCCATCCATACGAAGACAAAGAAAGGAGGTTTGAAGGGAAGGCTGCAAGATGGTCCCAGGAGACGGCAGATTTGTCTGAACATACTGATCCTATTTGATGTTAAAAAAATTGTTAAATCAATCATCCCAGAAATAAAAACTACTACAGACACTGAGGTGTCAGATATAAGTAAAAGAATGAGGTCACTGAATTACCTAAGTGCATCCAAATAACTGTCCACAGCATACAGCAGCCAGCTCCTATTTGTCAAACAGCGGGCCCCTCCTTTACCTCAGCCTCATTAACATAAAGCATTCTGATTGGCTGGTGGTCACACCAGCTTTACCTGTTGTTTTACTTGATAATTCTCTAACACCTTCTGAAATACTAGAGCTTTGTCACTAAAGCTAAACGAGAAATTCTGGTAAAACTAATGAAAATGTCAAAAAACCTGTTAATCAGAAAGAAAAGAACTACGGTCCCTTGTAATTGTTCCATGAACAATAACCCATGCAACACCTGTATTATGTCCAACAGGTTTGAATAATGATCATGAAACAAGGGAGGTCTTGAGTTACAAGAGACAGGTTGATCTGCTGAAAACACAAAGCAGCCAGGTCTGTGCCAGCATTACTACCGCATTGTTCTGAAAAAAGAAAGAAAAAGAAAACTGCAGGGTTTTATCTCTGTACCACATCTGCAGCAGCTTCTAAATCAGATACAGAGGGATGTCTCTGTGAAAACATATAGAGAAAATGGATAAGCAGCAGGGGATAAAAAGCTTTATTTTACTTAAGTTGTGAAATAGAATAAATAAATATATAAAAATCAGACATTTCTTGAAAACTTCTCATTAATTTTCTCCAGCAACATGTTTTTCACAAGCTTCTGACATTTTTCTGAGACATGCATCTATTTACTGCTAGCAGCTGATAAACAACGCAAAAGACATCTAAAAATCTCCTGAACTTCTGTCTGACTTTGCATTCCCCCTGTCTTTAAACTTCATTCCATTCCAGCGCCGTTCTCTGAAACACAATAAAGAGTACAATGAAAACGGATTTTGCTGGACAAATATTATACCTGAACGGCTGGAAAGGGATCACACTCATACTCTGTATATAAGAATCTACAGAAATGACTCTCCAGTCTAAAATACAGTAGAAAGCATACAGTAACTTGCTGTTGGTGTCTTTGTTGTTTTTATGTTGAAATGCAGCCACTTTATAACAGGATCATCTGATCAATAGCTTTCTAACACAAATAGCTAATCAATCAATCACATATAAACAGTGAGCGTGGATGTCAGAGGTCAGGAAAATGAGCAGAGTGATAGACTGATGGAGACGATAGAGGGGCAACACCAGCAGAAAACCTGCTAAGAACAGGCTTCACTTCACACAGATTCACCAAAGTTGGTCTAACTAGTCTTCAGCTGCAACATTTAGATGGTAGGGTCAGAATCAGGTGTAAGCAACACAATAACACAAACCCTTCCCACTGTGTTTCACAAGTCAGGCTGGCAATGGTGTAATGATGCAGGGGATATCCCCTCTGACCAACTGAGCATCATTTAAACATCACAGCCTACCTGAGTATTAATGCTGGCCATGTACATCCCTTTACGACCAGTGGAGCATCTTCTGATGGGAACTTTCAGCAGGATGATGCACCATGTCACAAAGCTCAAATAACCTTGAATTTTTTTTTAATGAACATTACTGTGAGTTCATACTGCAGAAACCAGATCTGAATAAAATCGAGCAGGATGTGGTTGAACAGCAGATTTTCATCTGCTCTATTGTACCATGACATTTGCATAACAGGCTTCATCAGCTTTATCAGCAACTACAGATTGCTTATTGATAGATAATGAATGACCTTCTTCTAGGAAATATAATGTTTTTAAAGTGTTATAGGTACTTAATCTTTAGAGAGTTCGTATTATTACTATTTTTCTTACACAACGCTTAAATGTGTACTGCTGAATGTGCGCTGTCTCTGCTGTTTAAATAAAATAAAATAAACCCTCGTGTCTTTGCTTGCTGGAGTTTACACAGCCTGTTTTCTGCCAAGTGGGTCACAGGTTAAGCTGAACACAGCTCCAAAGTCTGGCATTATGAAAGCTGTTCACACTGCCCAAGACAGCCTCATTGTTATCAACAAGAAAGATAACAAACACACGACAGATGCGCGCCTCCTGACAGAATTAATAGGCGGTGCTAACTGAGATGTTAGCTAACCTGGTGTGCGTTTGTTTTCTGTCTTCCTACTGGACAGAAGTCATATTGGATATTTAGCTACTTTGCAAAGGAAAAATTTTCTGTCCATTTTCCCCTCTTTTATTTTCTCCATTTTCTTATTTACACACCAAACGCTCCTGTGGTCCTCCACTTCCTGCTTCCAGCCAACTTCCGACCAATCAGCATTCAATGTGCGTAAAACGTCACCATTGAGGACCGTCGAAGAGACGCAGGTACTGTACTGCTAAACTTCAGTATGGCAACTGAATTGAGCTCGAACATGACAGCAAAAATATGGGACGTTATTATTGTTGGCGCTGGACTCTCTGGCCTGAGTGCCGCTCATTTGCTCAAAAAGAGGGCGGCCGATGTAGAAATTCTCATTCTGGAAGGAAAAGGTTTGTGAAACTTGTTAGAAGTCGCTGCAAATCTCTTCTTTTCAAAGAAATGAGTCCACTGACGAAGAGTCTTTGACATGATCACGTCTTTCCTTGTGTGGCATGCAGATCGAGTGGGAGGTCGGACAGTGTCCTCTGAAATACCGGCAGCCAGTGGTGTTGATCGCTGGGACTTTGGGGGGCAGTGGGTCGGGAGGTACCTGAGTTTACACACATACACACACACACACACACACACACAGTTGTTGTCTCACACACTCTTTTTTAATTTATTTTTCAAGATTTATTTGCTTTTGTGACAATAATCTATATTCTTATGTTTAAAACTAAAGCAAGGAAGAAAAATTGTAATGAACAAGTGAGCTTAATTCAGGTTAATTGAATTGTTAACATTATATAATTAACACAATAATAATAATAATGTTGATGATAATATGATGATTATGATATCCGCCATTACTATCAAACTGCCTGAAGTAGCTACATTGTTTATATTTTGTTTGTGAGCATATCAAGATAATACAGTTGATATAAACTTAAAAGGAAAATTAATTAAATTATGTTTTTAATAAATATAAAAAACAAGTTTTAATCATTTAAGGGAAATTTGTTTTATTATAAATCATACATATTTTTATACATATATATTCCTGCTTAAATACTTAATAGAGAGCCTAAGATTACATTTATTCAAACATAGAGTTTTATTGATATATTAGGCATTTTGTGTTATTCTCATTAACTTAACAGACAAACTGATCATGAAAATTAGGGCTGTGAAGCTGCTCAGCTAGCTATAATAGCTGACCATGTCCATCCCTTTCTGAGCATCTTCTGATGCTACTTCCAGCAGGATGATGCTCAATGTCACACAGCTCAATCAATGAGTCCACTGGACTCCAACGGCCTCCACAGCCACCACATCTCAGTCCAATTTTCCCCCTTTGGGATGTGGTGGAATGGCAGATTCTCATCATGGGTGTGCAGCAAGTGTGATGCTCTCATGTTGATATGGAGCAAAAAACCTTTGAGGAAGGTTTCCATTACCTTGTTGCATCTATGCCATGAAGAATGAAGAAGCTTTTAAGGCAAACTGAGTACTTACACTCACTTGCTTCAGCCTGCGTAAGCTGAGAGCGGTAAAATTACCCCTGGCCTTTCTTTCCAGTGCAACACCTTGAAGATTCAGATTGAGGTTTAAAATTTCAGTCACTGGCAGTGTAAGAACTCCCGGGCAGCAATTTTTTTTTCCAAATGCGATGGATACTTTGCACATGAAGGCAGGAGGTTTTTGATTGTAATGGGCATGCTGCAGTGTAGCTATTAGTATAGAAACTAATCCTAAACTTTGAGCCTTTTCTGTTCTTCATTTGTCTGTATGTGTAGATGTGAGGATTTGTTTGTTTTGTGTGACAATCAGAGAGAGAAGTTGTTGAAGCAGCAAACAGAAATGAGAACTCACAAAGTGTATAAAGTAAAATAAACAGTAGTGCATCAGTTGCTCTAGAAAACGGCTTTTCTCTCCTGCTTTTTCAGATCATGTCTGTTTTCTGTTGTTCACAGAGCCTTGGCATGGCTTTGTTTGTCCAGCTACCAGTCTTTCTCCAAACTGTCTTATCGTCCAGATTTTGGCAGGATTGCTGTACAGCTTAAGTCGTGCTGGAGCGAGGATGGTTGGAGCAGGCAGAGTTTGCATGGAGGGGCAAGAGGCCAGAATCAGAATGACTTTGTCACCATTAAGCCAGTGTCCTGGCGCAACGAAATGTCTTTGTTGAAAAAACATAAACATAACAGGATCGCAGGCCCTTGGTGATGTGGAGACTACAAGTTGAATAATTTGCTGGACATTAATGAAGTGTCTACGATTTTAAATCTGATGAGTGTTTGTGAGTAACGTGGAAGTAAACATGCTAACAGACACAAACAAAAAGGACTATTTACTTTTATTTGTAAGTATGTCCGCACATACTGTATGCTGCTGCTTTTAGTCAACACACGGCAATACAAGGACAACTTGTAAACAGAATTGTTCAAGAGCACTGTAGTGATGCTTCAAAAGAGGGGATGCAGTTCTCTGGCCCTTTAAATGTTTGAATTTCCAGCATTTTCAAGGATTTCTCTTGTTCAAGGGTTCACTTCACCTCACGTCTCTGAGCTGTAAATTAGTGTAGTGTTATTATCCCCCCCAAACATCTTCAAACCTTGTAAATGCAGTACTTTTCAGGCTTCCTTGTAATTTAGTCAAGTAGTCCTCAGGAATGACTGAAGGGTTTTTCAAAGCTCTTCTTTGGATGTTGGCTGCTGTTTGTTCCGCTAAGATGATCCCACACGGCTTCAGTGATGTTAATGTCTGGGCTCTTGGCAGGACTCAGCGCTCCGTATGATCTGATGCTCCTTTCAGTCCACTTCCTGTGTCACGTTGCATATCTCAGCCTTTTCTCCCTGTTTCCTTTCCTTAAGAACGGCTTCTTGTAAGCCGCCGTCGCAAGGAGACCATTTCTTATGAGGTTTCAGTGAAAAGTAGATGGATCAGCTGAAGGTTTAAATGATTGTATCTCTCAGGTCTTGTGTCAGGTCTTTGTCTTGTTTCTTAAGAACATCGCTTTCAGATACTGTTCTCTTTACATTAGGCCTGATACTCCTTTCCCCCCCTTTTTTTTTGGCCATTAGGTTTTTGGGAATCAACTTTTTGCAGTAAAAATACAATTTCACATGTCTCCAACTGTGTTGACTCTAGTATTTTTTAATTGAATATAAGTTTTATGATAAATTTCTGTTGGAGACCCAGCACTGCATCATCTTTAGACATCTAAGAAGCCCAGGGAACAAGTGACCTTTTTAAAAAAAAAAAAAGTCTCATGGGAAGCAAAATATTAATAATAAGACTTTTTTTTTTATTCTGTTGAAATAATAATAATGATTATAATAATAAAATAATCCTACTTTCTCTTCAAGCACCCAAACGCATATTTTGGAGCTCATAAAGGAGCTGGGCTTAGAGCTCTACCCACAGTTCAATGCCGGGAAGAAGGTGCTCCACCTGGGTGGGCCGACTTCTAGAGTTCGCACCTACAGCACCAGCATTCCCATCCTGTCCCCACTGGCACTCATGGACTTCACCCAGCTCATGTGGAAGGTGAGATACAAATCATTATTTTGCCCTTTGGACTGGGCTCAGTCAGAGCTGTTGTTCTCAGTGCTTGAAATCTGATAAAGAACAACTAATAACCTTGTTTTCTCCGGTTGTGGTTGTGTGTGAGCAAAGTGGTACCCAATCGGTATTCCCAGAAACATTTTCACAAACAACTTTGTTATTTTAGTTTTTTAAGATTTTACTATCATGCTGGGAAAAGGATTATATTTTTCTCAGTGATGACTGTAAATCAAGTGGGTACATACATTTATCAAACAACAATGTCCTACACAATCTCCAGTCCTGCATAAATGCTCCCAGCAGCTGTGGGAGGTGTTTAATGTTGGGAAAATCTCAACAAATGTCACATTTAGGAGCCTCCAGCCTTTCTTCTGTTGTCTGTATCAATGGGAGACTTTTGGTTCACATTGGTGAATCATCTTGTGTGGGTGTGATGTGGTGATCAATTGTTCTTTGCACCTAGATTGACAGACTGTGTGGAACAGTTTGTGTCCAGGACCCTTCGAAGACTCCAGATGCTGTGAAACTAGACAGCATGACTCTTCACTCGTACATGGAGCGTCACGCTTGGACAGCAGGTCGGTTTAAATTTGCTGCACTTGACCACCTGAACTCCTTTAATCCTCCTCATGTCAGCGCCTCTAATGCTCCTGGTACTGGTCATTGAAAGATTCAAGCACCAAAACACAATTTCTTATCTTTGAAATGGAAAAAACCCTGACAATTTAGCAGATTTTACTGTTAAATATTTTCTGTGAAATGGAAAATGTCTCAGTTTCAGCATTGGATAAGTTGTTTATGGTCTTTTTGTCCTATGGGTTCATTAGATTTGCAAATCACTGTATTCGGTCTCTGTTCACGTTTTACACAAAGCCTCAACTTTTTATTGGGAAATGGAGTTGTAACACAATCATTTTCATTCCTATCAAATCAAAGAAAACAACCAAAATCTCCATTTATACCTGAGCTCAATCAGACATTTCAATGAAAAACAATCTGCCTTTTTTTTTCTTTTTCTTTTTTTTTTTAGCAAAAAATACAGTCATGGAAAAAATGATCAGACCCCCTTTGTTTTCCCATTTTCCTGTTGCTTGGTACAACAAGAAATAGAGATAAATCAATCTAAAAGAAATTGTATAAATTGATGGATAAAAAAGGATAAAAAAGATTAATTGGATAAAAAAGATTTTATTTTACAAAAGGCCAGAAGTGGTTTGATGGACATTCATGATGTTTTATAAGCAAAAGTTTGCTAAGAGAACCTTGAGAAAATGTTATTGTTGGGCATTTCCATCACAAAAAACATCAGTTCAAATCAATTAAATTTATTCAGCTGTTCTTACTATCTGCCTTATTTTCCTGTAAAAAATTAAATATCAGACTTTTTGGTAAAATAAAATGATTAGGCGCAGGACTAGATTCCCCAACACCACGTCAAAAAGGAGTCTGCATTCTGCAAGATGATTGCAGATAATGATCATCCTCCCAGGTGGAACAGTAGCTGTCTCTGAGGTAGAAAAAAAACAGCTTTTTGTTTGTGGGTTGCGTAGAGCTCTATAGGAAACTGTCATGGCAGGGAAATGTGTATGATTACTGTGTTTAAACACTACAGTACGAATCCATTCTCCTGTGGCAGAAACGAAAGAGCAGATTGAATTGTGCAGCAGAGCTGTCTTTGGCGTGGAGCCTTCCCAGATGTCCTTCCTATTCTTCCTCCTGTACGCCGCGGCAGCTGGAGGGCTACTGGCACTTCTGGAGAGTACTCCAGGTGGTGCTCAGGAGTTCAAGATAAAGGTACGGCTCATATCACTTCCCCGACTGCATATTGTTTGGAATGATGGAGGCTACACTGAATTGCTTTCTCACTTGAGTTTGATCATAGCGTCCGGCACCAGCCTCGATGCATTTCTCTGTCAACACACCAGATTTCTTTATCCCCTGAAAAATTGATTCGGACCATCTAAGCACCAGAAGAACTGGCCTTATATTGCATTTTCCTGCTTTTCCATGTCCTGCCTTTGTAGTAGAGGTATATTTCCACACCGGTCTGCTTTTTTGTCCTGTTGCATTTGAAGCTTCTTTGCAGCCACAGTGGATGAGTGTAAAAATGTGCTGAAACCCATAAAAGGCTTGTGAAAACTAATGGACTAACATCGCCAAAAAACAAAACAAAACAAGGTTTTTGGCTTGAACCGTCATGAAATCGACTTGTTTAATTTTTTTGGGAATTTTATTTATTGATCGTTTTTCCATCCACAGAAGCTTTTTTAAGATTTAATTTCAGATACATCCTGAAAGAATGGCTGCAAACATGGCTGGGAGAGAGAATTATCTGAGAAGTTGCTTGGAAATGATTCAGTCTTAGTTGCTGTATACCATAAAGAAGTCTGGGCAGAACAAAAAATACGTTTCCATCAGAAAATGGCATTTAAGAATGGCATAGAATGTTGCACTAAAGGATTTGATTATTTTTTCAACGCAACTCTGCTTCTCAAAAATAAAGCACCGTTTAGAAAATAATCATTTCCAGCATTGGCCGAAAAATAGTGCCACTAGAAAACTGTCTATATAGAATGAACCCGAAACAACAGAGTGTGTTTAAAGCCCAACTTGCGGTGTCATATCTGTCTCTCCACAGGGAGGCACCCAGCAGCTTTCAGAGTGTCTGGCAGAAGGCGTCGGTCGGAAGAATGTCCGGCTGGGTTCTGCTGTGACGGCCATATGGCAGGTAGAGTACAGAAACGTCTCACTCGGGGACTGATGAGGCGCGACGCCGAGATAACAGCTTCCTTGCTGGGGAAGCAGGACGTCGCCTGTGAAGTCACTGTCTGTTCCGCCTGAATGTCTCCCTTATCCACAGTTGAGACCAAATGAGCTCCCATGTCTCTTAAGTGCAGAGGTCCTGTGTAATTTAGTAATGTTTTAATGTCCACATGGCCATGCATATGCTTATTGATTGCATGAGGATGTAAAATATGAGATTGTGAGAAGCATGTTATTAGAAAAGGGAATTGAACGACACCAGTCGTCTTTGCTGGTCAGAAGAGATGGTTGCTGCTCTATAATGAATGTGTGAACAATTTATTAAGTTATTTATTTTTTTGTGTTTCCACAAATATTCAGTTAGCAGCAGCTGTCTGGACCAAAAATGTCCTGTTGATGTCAGAGGTCAGAGGAGAATGGGAAGATTGTTGGGATGATAGAAAGGCAACAGGAAGTCTAGATACAGCCAAGATGGGCAGATGTGCATATTAGTATCTCAGAATTTGATGGAACCATCATGAAAGCATGAATCAATCAGATTCAGGGTGCTGGTGGTGTGATGGTATGGGGATATATTCTTGACACACTTTGAGCCCTTTATCAACAGAACATTGTTTGACCAGCACAGCCGACATGAGTAGCCATGTCCATCCCTTTATGAGCATCTTCTGATGCTACTTCCAGCAGGATGATGCACCGTGTCACACAGCTCTGATCATCTCCAACATGACAATCATCCTCTTCTCTGACAAAGCTTCCACAGTCACCAGATGTTAACCCAGTACAGCACCTTTGGGGTGGTTTAGCTTACCAAAGTTTCTTTGGTTATTTACTCCATCCATCCATCCATCCATCCATCCATCCATCCATCCATCCATCCATCCATCCATCCATCCATCCATGATTGGCTAATCACAATGTGCTCCCAGGCCAGCTGACATATGTACTTCCTCCAGCCTGCGCTGGTCCTTCCCTGGGTTCTTCACCTGGTGGGACATGCCTGTAATCCCACTCAGGACGCATCCTAACCAGATGCCCGAGCCACCTCACCTGGCTCCTCTGGATGCAGCAGAGCACTGACTCTGAGCCCCTCCCGGACATACTTGCAATCCTAAATAGATAAATTACTAAATCATTTGATCATTCATTTGTTATAGAGGCAGCAACCACTATTGTTTTACTTTATGAAGGACCAGTACGAATGAAAAGTACATTAAACTAAAAGAAAATAATTTTTTAAAAGACTGAAATAGAATAAGATTAAATGCAAGAAAGGATTTTGAATTGTTTTGATAAAAGGCAGCAAATAGAAAAGTTTTTATAAAAGTTAATTCAAAAGTTTTTAAAAAGAAAAGTTTCATCAGACCTGCAGCTTTCTGGGAGTTTGTTCCACATGTGAGGAGCATAAAAACTGAACGCTGCCTCTCTGTGTTTAATTCTGAGAACTCTGGGAACTGAAAGTATACCTGACCCTGATGACCTGAGGGATCATCCATCCATCCATCCATTTTCTGAACCGCTTAATCCAAGTGGGTCCCAGCTGTCAAGGGGCGAGAGGCGGGGTACACCCTGGACAGGTCGCCAGTCTGTCGCAGGGCCAACACAGAGAGACAGACAATCACTCACT
>JAVQJG010054851.1:0-10161 GCA_036024015.1 Craterocephalus amniculus | reverse complement strand
GGGTGTACCCCGCCTCTCGTCCGTTGATAGCTGGGATAGGCTCCAGCACACCCGCGACCCACTTGGATTAAGCGGTTCAGAAAATGGATGGATGGATGGATAGTCTTTTATTAAACCTGCCTCTTCCTTTTTTCCTCCTCTCAATAGGAATCCACTTTCCAATGCCAAAAGAAATGTTAAACTGTGTCATCTGAGCATTTTTTTAAACATGCAAACAAAGAAACTGGAACAAATCGTGGGTTTTTGTGACATGCTGCTTCTGATAAAGTCCTACTGTAGGTACTAGAACTCAAGCAAATGTAGGCTACTGGTCTAAAATGAAATTGCTTGCTATAATTTAACCATGAATCTATGGTGAGGGACAACGTCACTATTCAGAATGAGAAGGCTTTGAATTAGCATCATGGAAAGGATTTCCTCTTTATTCATTTTTTTATTTTTGTTTTAACATTATTTAATCCTGCCATCCCATCTTGAACCTTTAAAGCCCAACCCAAGAAAAAATTGGGAAAAAGGTAAATGTTTTTAAGCTGTAGCCTTTATTTGACCCTTTTATAAAAATGTTGACACAAAATTACAAAGGTTGTTTTGCACATCTACTGTTTATTACATATAAATTTGTATTCTGCTTCTTAGTATCCATTAACGGTCAGAATTATCACTTCAATTATCACTAGATTGTACTACAAGTTGAGGAAAGTTTTTACAATAAAGTCTCAGAAACATGTATCATATAGGATAACTCTGGCTTTACAAAATTAATGTATTTGGGTCAAATTAGCTTAAGTAATTAATGCTTATTTGACCCAATTTCCCACTTTATGCAATTTAAATATTTTAGTTGGAAAAAAAACATTTACAAGGAGGTCAAAGTCAGTTCAGTGGAGTTTTTTCTAACTAGTGTACATCATCTAATAAGATCGAACTAATTTTAAAGGAATACAATTATATGTAAAATAATCTCAGGCTCACATCAGTTTAGTCCACAGCAGTTAGTCCAACAAAGCTGCTCAATCCTAAAAGAAAGGATGGCAGATTTCGTCTCGTTGTTTAAACCATGTGGTTCTTTTGACAAGATGCTTCCAGATCATACAATATAAACTCAGGTTCAACAGATTCCATCATTCTTTGGAAAGTTTACCTTCTGACTGATGGGAATCATGTCCGTAGCTACCATCGTTGAGATGAGGAGTGGTTAAGGTTTGCTCTAAACGTCACACTAACAGGCATCAAAGTAGGCCAATAAGTGCTTGTTAGTGGATGGACCTTCAGTTGGATGCCTTCCTCGCAGATAACTCAAATATTAAGAGTCATGGTAGGCTTTAAAAATATATATTTCATTCAATACAACAAAAAATTTTGAAAATCAAATGAAAAAAATCAAACATATTTTAATCCCAGTATCAGCTTTCACCTTTTTTTGATTATATTTGTTTAACAAAACGGCCTTCATTTTTCTTTAAAATGCAGGTTTTGATTTGATCTCTTTTGTTTCTCTGTCCAAGTCATTGCACAAATTAACACCCTTCACAGAGATGCAAGGCTTCTAAAACACGGTTTCCTGTATATTTCAGTAAAAGGAAACTTACTTTCATCTTAACTCTTTGGTGAATGTTTCTTGGCAACAGCTTCTGATTACCCAATGTAAAATATGATCAACTATTTAATTGAATTTTAACAGTTTCGGATGCACAAATGTGATGAATCTCTATAATTACTCAAAGTAACGATCCTCATTGCTCTGTTTTGTAATCTGAAAAGTGTCTACAAGAAAGACAAGATACAATATTCTACTGGATCCTTGAAGTGCTGCAATTGTAGATAATTTTATTCATATTTTTACTTTACCTGGTCACAGGGAAAAGTTACAGGGGAACTCATTTTCATTTATTTTCTTGAAAGGGTTCAGAAACAGAGCTTTTTGGCAGCTGTTTGGGTCTGCATTTTTGTCATATTTGTTCTCTGTTAAATCTCACAGAACCACACATTTTGTACCAAAGCGGAGGAAGAATGGTGTGTTCTGTTCCTTCCTATCGTTTGGCAAACAGCAAGACAGAGTTTAAGTAATTTTACTGACCTGAATGGGAAACAGACAGCTGCTTACAGACAGGTCCTCAAGAGATTACATCAAACAACTAAATAGCCCAGCCCTGCAAACACCAAACATGACCAAACATCACCAGTAAAAATCACTCAAATAAATAAATGAAATTTTAAAAAAAACGATACCCAAAATAATCCTTCAAAGATTAAAAATGCCCAAAATAAAAACATTATAAACGATAACTCTTCAAAAAAATCATGATGATCTTCAGTAAAATCACTGAAAAGAAATAAAACCTCCCGCAGGTATTTATAAAATGCTTATGCTCAAGTATTTTCATCTGTTACTCCTAAGATGAAAGCATATTAGGATAATTACATAGTTTCAAAATTGTTTGATTTCTTGATGACTGCTCAAAAACGTAAAAAAAAAATTACACCTGTCTTAAAGATATTTTTGGATATTTCTTTGTTTTTTATCATTTTGTCCGGTATGTGTGGGCATGGCGCTGGTTCTTCCAGGTAAAGGTACCATTTCACACTTTCATAGTTCGCTGGTCTGTGTGAAGTGACTTAACAAAAGACACATTCATCTGAAAATGATCAGGTATAATAACTGGACTGAAAATGTTGAAAGACCTTCACCCAAACTATTCTGGACCAATTTGAAAGATGACAAGCGAGTCTGGCTGCTTAGAGGTAAAACATGAGAAAGGAGAAATGGCTCAAGACTTTTGCAGAATACTGATCTATTTCTGAGAAAAAGGGGGGTTGCCTGGGGACGCAGAGTGAGTCACAGTAGATGTAAAGGGGTCTGAGAGTCACTCATCACCACACATGTGCCTACGTAATCTCCCTCCCTCATTACAGCCAATGCCACCCACACCACTAAGAGCATGCTCACACTGCATCTGCACACACACACTCACATAGGGCAGCATACAAAAGACATAGCCTCTGCTTTGAGTATGTCAAAGGAGCTTACTCATAATGGGCAAAACAGGCAAAAGCATTGAATCAAGCACTTATCCAAAGCAGCTATCCTCTCTAATACAGTACTCCCAGTAAGAGCAGACGTTCACAACTGTTAAAAGCTTGTGAAAATCATCATGTCTCAGTGTCTACATTCTGATGTAGATTTTCTTTTAATCTGTATTTTGCAGTTTGACTATTAAAAAAAGCTTATTTTGGCCTGAGAATTAGGTTTTTGTGCAGATTCCTTTAGTAACAATGCAGAATTGTAGTGATTAAGCTTCTGCTGCGCAGTGAGAACTAGTTTTCTTTTCCCCCAAACATCTAACCTGCCTGCATTGTAGCAGCAGTGTGGTGTAGTTTATCCTCCACGCAGATAAAAAGCTTTGGCATGCAATTACTAAATTAGTCGGGAAATTAATTTCAACCCAGTGAGCTGACACAGAAATGCACTGAACTGCTAATCTGGGAGCAGGAGGGATAAAAAAATAGTCTCTTGAATTTAAAGTTTAATGGATTAATGATGTCAAGGCTCTCAAGTGGATAGCGGCATAGCATAGAGTAAGTGAAGGAATTAAATTGCTTACGGGGTATGTCAGAAAGCAAGCCTGGGGTCTGTGGGTGTAGCAGCTGATTCTGTGGCGTTTAGAAGTGTGGATCTTTCTCTGCTGATGCCTGTGCAGCCTGAGCTAGCAGTGATGCAGCATATCAATGCAGTCTTTTATTTTGTTTTTCTAGCCATTTCTCCCACATCGGGTTTGTGAAAGGCCTTATGAGTCAGTGAAATAACGTACAGTATGACAAAGGGTATTGTATTTGAAAAGCCCACACAGGGACACATTATCATGCGAGGGCACCTGCATCATAATGCAATTCCTTTAAGTGTCTCAGAGTGAAAACCATTATACAAGAGATTTGATTAACAAAATATGAAAGGGCTCGGCCCTCCATATTGGAAAGGAATAGACGCCCCAATGCACCCTCAAAGTGCATGGCACATTGTCACCTTTTAAAGGGCCAGCTAGAATTTTACAAACGTGTTAAGTTGCTGGTATTCAATCAAGGGACTTTTGCAGGCCCCCGTACTTCCAGCAAACAGAGCAAGGGCAACCAAATTGCTGTGCAAAGAGCATGCAACAGAGTATTCAGCAGGTGGCCGCCAACCTCTGCCTTAAAATGTGCAGCCTATGCCAAAAATTGCAGTCCCCCCTACTCCACTAGGTGCTGCTGCATAAAAGAGCTATTCCCCTTAGACTCCCATGTTAAACGGCCAACTTCACAGCAGAATTAAACATGTTTACAGCCTGGTTCAAAGAACCATTTTAGCTTTAAAAGGTCAGGTTTACCTTCATGACAACTGTGGGGGGAGTGAAAAAAATTCTAAGTCATTCGTTTAGATGTTATTCAATCCTAAAACCTTTCATAATTAGGGGTGTGTCTTTTTGATTGACAGGTATCAGATATCTGGGAAAACGAGGACAAGAGTAGAAAAACCGCAGTTTTTAGCCGGCTAACAGTGCGCCTTCTCTTTAGCCAACCTTCCTTCGTTAGCTAGTTAGCTACAGTTAGCTACGGTTAGCTCTGTTAGCTTATAGCTCGTCGCTGTTAGAGTGTAGATCAGAGTATGACGGGTGTCAGTCATCCCTCCCCACGCTCACAGCCCCCCTCTCAGCACCTCCTCCGTCCATTCTTGGGTTTGCTGGGATTCACAAGACTCGTGAACTTACTAAGATGGCGACAGTCTGAACTTCCCACTGAGCTTTTCAGCTCATCAGAATCTCACGGGTCACATGGTTTTAGGGTACGTCCATTTATTTTACAATCTATAGTATTTACCAAGTTTAGATGAAAGGTCACAAAAAGGCAAGGTAAGTTTTCAGGTTCAAGACAATTCAAAGTGCATTAGATAAAACATTTAAAGCATTACAGATAAAGCAAGGTGGAATTACAATAAAATCATTTAAACACACAAAAACAAATCGTTAAAAAGACTGAACGTGAGATAAGTTAGAGGATATCGTGCAGATTTCTTGCAGTGGTGCATGAGAACAGAAATGTTTTTAACCCGAGTTTAAGAGTTTGTTTCACTTGTCTGCAGCATAACAGCTGAAGCTGAGTTCTTGGATGGCACCGATTCTTACGCATTATCCAACAAAGATCTAGGCTGAATCAGAGAAATGCCAATCAGCTCAGTTCACCAACACCTGGAGTATCTGCTGCTTCAGATTAGTTTGCGTGTCTTTTGCTCTCTTTCCATTAACCCAAACCCTAAATAATGCAATGAAATGGTATCGTAATGGGAACATCAAGATTTTGAAAAAAACCTCAAATATCGAGAAAACATTTTCATGTGGTTGTTTTTCCAAACACATCAATATAGAAGTATATTATAAAAGTGTAATTAAAACACTTTTTCAGCATTTACATTGGACGTGACAGAGGGGTCACATGTTAATTTAAAGAAGGTAAAGATGGTGCAGTATCGATTTTTTGAGAATTTTGGCTAATGTGCAAATTACCATTCAGTCGAAACAGCTACAAATCAGAATGTACTCTGTCCATATTTTATAAAAATCGCTTTTATGTTGAGAAAAACTGTAATGCAAACGTAGCTTATTATGAAAACTGTTTTACACATTTACTGCGAACTCTGGCATGCAGAATAAAAGGTTCACAATCAACTTTTTTCTTCGCTTTTTGACTTAGGCTACTCATTTTCACGGTTTCAGAAGGAACCCTGAAATAACCTTGATTTTCTTAATAATCAGAACAGCTGAAAACTATTTATATGTAAGACATTCTCCTGTGATCAAGAACATGTTTGACACACAATCGGATCTACAGTGAGCTGAGTTGCCCACTACTTCAACTTATGAGATGGATGTGACTTCATGTGAAACCTTGTCTTAACAAATTTACCATATTTCGCAGAAGTCTGAAGGATCAAAAACAGGAGTTTTTTGGAAATCATGGCTGCTGCATCCTTCAGGCTAAGTGGGGAGTTGGGGGGTTGAGTGGAGGGTTCAGAAGAAGTGCCACTTTCAAACCTTGCTAGCTCTCTAACGTGACCAAATCTAGTTTTAATTGTAGGGCTGGGTGATGCTGCAAATTTTGGCATCAATCCGATACCAGGTAAATCTGGGGCAGGTGTAAATGCAAATTAAACTAAAGCATAACCCATTGGTTTGGTTCTCATTCAAATTCTTTGGTTTTTGGGTTCAAAAGGCCCTTTATGCTATCAAACGATACCGATACTAGCCTTACTGGTATCAATACTATCAATACCATCGACTGATCTGCCCAGCCCTAATTAATGATGAACAATGTGTAAATGTTTTGGAGCAGCATCCAGCTAAGGAAGGGTTTTTCAGAGTAAGCCTTGCTTATTTCAGTGAGACAGTTCCAAACTACCTTCTGTAACTGGAAGCTTCATCGTAAAAGAATTTAGGAGCTAAAGTGAGCCGCCTACAGCCAGACCCAACGCTAGCAATATATATCGAATACACACAAAATTTACTTATGAGATCGAAAAAGGCTGCATCATGAAAATCAAGTGCAAATAGTGACATCTGTGTTTTAATTGTGACCTTGTTTGTAGTTTGGCCTTTCCAACTCTCAGCAGACAGACAGCATATTCCCCCTACTTGAGAAAACTCTTCTACATGAATGAAGTTGTGTTGTTTCAGGACACAGGAAAAGAGCATGCAGACATGGAGAAAGCTCATCCATACGAGCATTAAGAGGTGGAAGCTCAATGATAGGCGTCCATTTTAAGCTGCAATATGTCTTAGAAATGGAGAGGAGATTCTGATTTTTCAGCTAAGAGCGTTGACATGATGAACTTGTAGTTCTTAGTTCACCGAAGCAGGAGTACGTCTCCAGCTGCTCCTCGTAGGAGAGTGTTTCCACCCCAGGAAAGTAAAAAAATGCAGATGTTTTTCTCTGTTTTTCAGGCGGTTGATGCAAAGTGGAGCTCACCTGTGTGCTTAGCACGGCTTGTAGAGACATAACATAACATTATGATATGTTTTTGTATATATGAGATAAATGACATCAGGCCGTTCAGTTTTATTTTTTTTGTAAAAGTATAAAATATAAACCTATTTTAAGGAACTGGAAATTACATTCGCTGTGACCTGATCAAAAAAAAAAAGTTCAGACTTGGCCTTTATTTACTTGATTTACTCTGTGTAGTTTTATGTTTAGTTCATTTAAAGGTTTGATTTAAATATTATTTAATTTGATTATATTTTCAGTGGAAGGAAAACGAACCAAAAACGGGTCTTATGACACAAAATTTTAATTAAAATAGCTAACAAACATACTAATCACCCATAATTTCTAAAAAAGACCAAATTAGCTCCATGCACTTACCATAACTTGGTTCTACGATAGCGAATTTTGCGTTTTTTATGTGATTTTTACTTAGGACTACTTGGAGACTTGTTCTCACGACACCTACACACACACACACACACACACTCACAAAAAGCACTTAGCACGATCTTAGGACTTGACATAACTACATCGCTGACCAGCAGTCCACCTGTTCACGCTGTATCCTATCCTACTCCTTGAATTTATGCTTGTGTTGTTTATGTACGTCGCTTTGGATAAAAGCGTCTGCTACATGACAGTAGTAGTAGTAGTAGTAGTAGTAACTAGAAAGCTTCTTCTAAGGGAGCCGAGTCAAGTCTTAGAAAGTTACACAAAAACTGAATAATTTCCTCCATTTTAAATATAATTTCCGCAGATGTTTTAACAAAGTATGGTTGCTCCAAAGTTGAAGTCAGTCTGCTTTAACTCACCTTCATTAAGAGAACCAGTGTTCTTATTTCACCTTGGCATCTCTGTTTCAGGTTCATCTGGCAGAAAATAACCCTGCGATGTTTTAGAAAATCAGGACAGACACATCAGCTAAACTCAACCTTGCTGTGGGGAGCAAACATACAAACTGGTCCTTGTTGCTTGTTTTTCTCACCTGGCAAGAGTCACCCAAGGGGAGGTGACGGGGGTCGGCGGAGGATTTAATCTGAAAGCCTGGGGAAAAGTTATGACAACCCACACCATGACCATCATCATAATCAGCCCATCTTCATCCGCAGGAAGCCCACTGCGGGTAACTATGGCAACCTTCATAGGGAGACAAGCGCTTGAGGTTTGCATGGTGTTTGGGTCAGGGCTCTGGCCCTAAAATTGCTTCTCACACTGTCATGTAAGGAAAATATTCAGTAATAATGTTTCTCTTATCTCACATGCTGTTGATGGAAACTGTTTTTGTTTTTTTCACACAGTCTTTTCTGCATCATGTTCACAAGAAGTCTTCACTCGAAGGCTGAAAAAAAGAGGGCAATTTTCTGGATGCACGTATGAATTATAATTACAATGGTAATGACATGCTGGAGAGTCATATTCAAATAAATTGTTAATTAGCACATAACAGTGAGTTTGTTTTCACTACCATATCTTGGAGTAATCAGATAATTCTTATATTTTCAAGCACAAACGTTTTGTATTTAAGAAGTGTCCTATGAAATCGGACCAAACGTAAAATTTTTGGGCCCCCTTCAATGGGGGTCCATCGAAAAACGTTAGGGTGGAGCTACTGGCATCACGTAATACAACGCTTTGACTGGCAGACAGAAACAAAAACAGAAAACTCCCAAGGCAGCGCGACACAAACATGTGTCAGTCCTCGTTGGAAAATAAACAATAAAAAAATGTCTCCAAACATCAGCAGGGTCTATTCGGCTGTTCGGAAGTTCCATAAAATGAGCTGGATGGAGCAGTGATGAATTAAAACGTATAAAAGCTCATGTTGTTTTGGTTTCACGTCTGTTGGTGTATGACGCCGCACTAGAAACCCTGCATGCCGGGTGGCGGTCCAACTTGCAATGAAAACCCTGTACCGACCTGTACCGACCCAAACTGAACCGTACCAACCCGTACCGTACCCATCAGTGGAAACAGGGTAATTGTGACAGAACTCCAGTCTCTGTTAAACATGTCAGCACCCAGGGTCTTAGCGTTAGCTGCTGAGGTGGGAGCCAATAAGCTTCAAAATAGAATAAATGTGAATGTTTTACTTCATTTATACTTTAAATGAAGTAAAACATTTATGCTATACATTTAGACTTATTGGTGCATTGTTTCTCTTTTGTGTTCACATTTAATAAAAATTTTAAAGACTGAAGTGAAACATTGTTTTTGCAAATGTGCAGATATAAATAAAAAACTAGATATCTAGGTGTCTCAATCTAATTGGCCATTCTCAAATAACCACCATTAAAAAGGCTACCAGCTTATGGTAGCTACATGATCACATGAATTATCTGACTACCCCAGAAATCAGGTAATCATCTGATTGCAGCTGTGCATGTCAACAAATTCACTGATCCTGTTTACACGACCACAAATTCCAATATCAAGGAGATATCAGATAAAAATCAGATCAGATAAAAAGTGTCTACATGCGTTTCTGAAATGTTCAAAAAATCTGTGTACGTACGTGCGTGGTGACGTCACTTGCAGACTTTGCTGAACATGCAGCGCACATGGCGGTGTTAGAATTAGATGCTAATGTGGAAGGGAATAAGCTGCTAACTAGTCTACAGGTGAATGTTTTGCATTGTCTATACTATGGCTCCCTGCTGCTGCATGGCATCATGGTTATTTTCTACATTTCTTTTGTCTTTTGAATGGAAACAATTGAAAAGAGAGATGCAACGCTGCTGCACATGTGCAGCACAAATAGAAGACGACAAAAAAAATTCAGGTAAGTGGGTCTCTGTCACAAACAGTGTTGGGCACACTACTTTTTAAAAGTAATTAATTTCAGTTACTGGTTACTTCTCCCAAAAAGTAGCTGCTTTAGTAACGGAATTACAGCATCATAAAAATAACTAATTACTCAGAAAAGTAATTTTTCCGTTACTTTGAAAAATAAAATTAAAAAAAGTTCAGATATGTGGCGTTTAACGTAACTAACATGACCCAAATAAAAGGTAACATCTGATAAAAATTGAAATTTGTAGAAGAAATCACATAGAAAAAGCCTCATCTCAGGCTGACACTGCAGT
This sequence comes from Craterocephalus amniculus, assembly GCA_036024015.1. Lineage (NCBI taxonomy): Eukaryota > Metazoa > Chordata > Actinopteri > Atheriniformes > Atherinidae > Craterocephalus > Craterocephalus amniculus. Next base: position 67 of record JAVQJG010054851.1, on the reverse strand, counting down.
CAAGCCAGCCGCCTCTCGCGCATCCGCTGTCAAGCCAGCCGCCGCTAAATTTTGAGTGCGCATTTAC
>JAVQJG010054845.1:0-18864 GCA_036024015.1 Craterocephalus amniculus | reverse complement strand
AAAGGGTAAGTCCGACTTCCGCCTTTTTACCACACAATATACCGTGTAGAAACTATTTTTCTTAGAAAGATTAAAATAACATCAGATATAGGTCCTTTAAAAAAATTATAACATTCCTTAAACAAAAAAATCAGAAAATACAACAGAACAACTGTTACAACCAAAAACATCACATTTCATGTTTGTTCATTAGTTTCCTTTTTTCAATTTTTGAGAAAATAGTAAGTTTTTTGGTTTCATTGTTGCATCTTACCCCTAAGGACCGTTCAAAACTAATTAGGATGCATCCTCTTGGAATCATGAAAGCAAACAGCTAGCAGTGACACAACTCCCAGGCTGCTGGTGCTGCTTTATTAAATTTCAGTCATTTTTAAACTCATTAGAAAAATATCCCTTGTAACCATTACAACAGTTTTGACCACAGTAAAGAGTCTGAATGGGGCTGCTGACACATCAAAAAACAGCTGTTCTCTTGTGTTCAGAGGATGTTTTACAGACAAAAAAGAAATCTGCAACGAATTTTATCCAAAATCACCTTCAGTTTCCAGCACACTCATTCCATGAATAATTTAAGATTTCATGTGAAATCTCCCACTTTTTACACTAAAAAATATTCATCTGTGTGACCTTTAAGTCTCCAGCAACTTGTTGGATGGAATTCTTAGCCAACTATACGATCTGTCAAATACGCTAAAAGTCTCCGATCACGTGATCAGGCATCGCCTTACGTGACACATTTACACCAGCTCCCTGCTGACATGCTACTTACTGGCCTTTTGGCCCCTTGGGTCTCACTTTGCCACAGAGGGTAACCATCACTGGGTGGAGGTGCAGATTAGAGTGGCATGGCTGCAGCGGAGGAATGTGAGGAATTCCCCTTGTAAACACCTCATGCTCCGATAGTCCCCGCACTCTTATCGCCCCCGTGCCCCCTTTAATCATGGTAATGATTGGTTATTCATTACCCACGCACCCTCTTTTTCTAGCTGCCCTTCCTGTGGCCTCTGCTTGGTGTGAACAGAAGCTACAGGTGGCTTTACAGCTGTTGCCAGGGCTTTTATCTACCTGAGGCATTTCGATATATATTATTTACTCTGATACCCCCCAATAGGCAAACAGAGTCTCCTCTGATACTATATAGTGTAATACCTTTCAAATGTCCACACCTTGACAGAAAAAGGTCCTTCTTGCCAGAAGGGAAGGCTCTTTAGTCAATCGGATCATAAGTGTCTGTGAGGGGAAAATGTATTTATCTTTGACTGAATAAAGAAGGTTTTGGTTGCTTTTCTGCCCCTGCAGTTCTTGCTTATGAGACTCCTCTTGGCTTAAATGAAATTCATTCTGAAAGCAGCTGAGGGCCTTCGGTAATACTGCGCGGCATCCAGAAAGCACAGGAAACATAACAGCCACAAGCTGGCTTTCCTCCCTTTGCTTCGGTAAAATCCTGTTTTGGCCACTTGCTGTTTTGTCAGGCTAAAGGAAGGCGCAAAGTCCATCCTGAGCACATACTCTGTAGTCCGAGAGGCCCATGGGGGCTGCATTCCAGTTAGCGATGTACCACTCTCTACCAGTCATGAGGGACGGCTACTTACAAGCGCAAAACCCTTGCTAATGCTGTCGTGGTCATTAACACTCCCAATGCTTTCCGAACAGTCAGAAAGCAGCATTTCCCTATTACTGCAAAAATTTGTCCCGATAACTTTGTTCAAGAGAGGACAGCTGCTCTGGTTGGGATAGCCAATATTTTTTTCCATTGTTAATGTAAACTTTTCCTGACACTGGCGATAAGAGAGCAGCTGTGGAGATTATTTACCCGCTGCCTTCCTCCCGAAGTTGAAAGAAGGTATCACACCGAAAAGGAAAGTGTTGAAATGACGGTCACAAACTTTGGCATCCATCTTTGCAGAAGAATGTTGGTGATAACCTAGCTGGGAAATCCTCTAAAGGAAATGGTCCTCGTGTCAATCAAAGAGGCTTGAATTCTTCAGGTTTTTAGGAAGTTTCAATTTATCAAGGGTGTCATATGGACAAAGAAATCCGCTAATTGGTAGACAACACAGAAAAATACCCATCACAGAAGCTTGTTTTGTCCAGTGAAGAGACCAAAGTCAAGATATTTCCTCCTAAATTCAAGAGATGTGTGAAGACAAAAATGAGGATCTGAAACCAGGGCATGGTTGGTATTTTTACCCATCAAAAGTGCCAACAAGATCCTCTAGCACATTTGACACAATATTTTAAATAAGTGATGCTAGAGCAGCAGTATTACATGATATCCCTCTGGATGTAACCAACTGATCATGCATTAGGCATAAATGTCCTCATTAGCGTTAAGTGCTCCACTCATATGTTCCCTAATACTCACTCATGATATAACAGCATGTCAGCTCGCCCCAAGGAGGCTGTCAGCTACAGATGTCAAGCCCCTGGCTGATCCGGCTCCCTCCCCCCACTTTGCCACACATGCCACTGGAGGATTGTCCCCCCTGAACAAAGGACTGGGGGGGTTTCTGTGGAGAGCGGGCGACCAAACAATGCAGATACAATGGGGAGGGTGACCGGCAGGTTCAATTAGTACACACTTTAAAGCTGTGCTCTTTGCGAGCCCACTGTTTTTGAAAACAAAGCTGGAGCTTCCACTCATGAATGGATGTTTGGTGATGCAGTTCGTGTTCAAACATTTTAATAGTTTCTGCTTTTTGTCTGTTCTGTTGCTGCCATGTTGCTCGAGCAATAAACGAGGGGAAGGGTACTTAGGGGAGAGACCTTTAAGCTGTAAGATTCATGGATATATGTCCTCTAAAACTTTCTGGCTTGAGGAAAAACAACTATTTAAACTGGAAAAGCCAAACTGCGAGAAGCTTAAATTCTCTCCATGCCATTCCTTTGCCCATAATCAATAAAAGTTACAAGATTATTATTCTTTTAAGTCTGAAATCCTTTTAAATATCTCAATGAAATTTGATCGGACTCCCCAGAATCCCCTCTCCCCATCTGAAGAAATTATGCATCTGTAGCGATCCTGAGAGCTAAATGACAGCATCTTAACTTCTGATCAAGACGTTTTCCTGCTTTCCTATATCAACATCCACATCATGCCGTACAGTATTGATGCTTTCAGCTGCTAGGGTGTATATTAGATATGTTGCAGAGGCATTTTCTGCAGCGCTGACACTGAATTGATGATCAGACCCCCTCGTGTCTGGCACAGTCCCTGCTACTCATAAAACCCTGGAAAACCCTAATCTGATGTAGAACATAATCAATACCCAGAGGTGTCTTGAGCGCAATCAATAAAATCAATAAAACCAACCCTAGAGAGAAAAGGTTTGCGCTGTCGGATCTGAAGTTGAGAGATAAACTGGTGTACTTACCTATTACACAAGGTGCGCCGTAACGTCGGGTACTCCGCGTATCCGAGACAACTGCAACCTAAAAGCCGCTGTTTCACACTTTACAGCATCCACGCGCACATGTTGCCAGTCCCCAGCCGAGAAATGTCAGAATCACGCGCTGCAACGAGACGCCAGAGGAGCTGCGGAGACGGACTGCGGTCGCGGACAGTGTCGCTGTTGGGTCCCCCCTGAAACACTGCTGTGTCCAGGCGCGGGATTAGATGCGCAGGGCGCCACCCCTTCCTGGACCTCTGGATATGTGAGGCCACCTTTCCTCTCTGCGCGCGGACACCGTAAATAGCCGGACGTGGAGCAACTGTTCGTCACAGGGCAGCGCGAGCGGCGCTGATGAGGAAACGGTGATCGCAGATCGCGTCTTAATCCTTTGTGCGCAATTAAAGGCGCGCAGTACGCAGCCGGTGCCACCAACCAAAAGGTTTTCGTGTTTCGTGTACGGCCTGGGAATTTTAATGAGGAATGCTGCAGAGTTTCCTCCCTGTTCCGAGGGGACGTGGTGAAATTCACTGTCCCTGCACATTATAGATGAGTATGGAGGGGTACTATGATAAAGTAAAGCGCCAATTATTCTGAGCTCCTGGCCACCAGCCAGTCCGCAAAGAGGGGCATTAGCCCACCAGTATGGGCCACCTGTTGACTGAAAATAATTTAGAAATCATCACTCATGTCCCGACGAGTCCAAACCCACTGTGCAGCCAGCTTCAGAGACTGAGAGGCTGTACAATAGGCTAAGAAAGGTCATATTTTAAGGTTTTCAGTAAGAAAAAAGGAAAAAGAAACAACTCTACTCCACATTAACTTTTTCTTCAGTTTCCACTTAAAATATTTTTTCTTTGCTGTGCATCCATAAAATAAGTACATTTCCAGACATGATCTTAAAAGATTCACTAAATGATTCCATTAATGCCTTCATGCAGACACCTGTTCCCCACAGTTGCTTAAAAAAATTGTTGCGTATTTATTTTTGCACAGCCCCTTAGCTTTCCTGTCATTTATTGAAACAGCCTTCAGGATTATTTCTCCTGGCTTATTAAAGGTTTTAAAGGCTCTTCTGGATGCTGTTGCCTTTTGTTTCTTTTAAGGATTAAAAAAAAAACTACCATTTCTGATGTTGCAGTATGCCAACAGTAGTGTAGATGGATCCACTGTAGATCCTGATGTATTCCTTGAGGACATCTCTTTGAGAAACTGCTCATCTATGGGTTTTTTTGGCTCAACATTTCTTTTGTCGTCCTTCAGGTTCCTGTAAAGCTTTAAGAGCATACTTTGCAGGTATGTGCCAAGTTTTCAGCAAATAGCTTTTAGAATCACCTTGTTAGTATAAAAACACTATATATAAAAGAAATAGATGTCTACAGCCGGCAGCTAATGAAGTGCCTAAAGATACATCTTAAAACGGATTCTTAGCTCAGTTGCAAAACAGATTTCTTGCTTTACAACTGTATGCATTCATAGATCAGCTTTATGTGGCTTAGAAACACAGCTTTAAAAGTGATCAGGCACAAAGGCTCGACTCAGTAATAAAACAGCAGTCTAGCAAACTTTAAAAGACCTTCAGAGTCTGGAGAATTTTTTGTAGACTACTTGAACAAATCTAAAGAAAGTCTGGCTTAAGAGTAGCTTTATATCCAGGTCCAAGCCTTTCACATTTACTGTAGAACTGTGGTTCTCCACTAAGTCCACACTGAAAAGCTTCATTTTAGAATTAAGTGATGCATATTGTAATTTCATGTTGTCATGGTACTGTCGGTAGTAAAAGGCAAGACTCAGGCTATTTTCTTTCTTTGGCCACTTTAAGTGGTCTTAGCCTACTCTACCTCACTCGTCAGAGGTCCCTTTGAACCCTGAAGCCTGAGTCACGAAAGAGTTTCCTCCTCTAATCCCTCACTTCTCAAAGAGATCAGCTCTGAGTCTGCAGGGTGGCTGTCAGCCGGTCCATCTACTAGGAGGTTAAACCACTTATCCAACCATATGCGAAGGAACAGGAACAACTAACCTCAGCTGGCACCCTGTCATGAAACAGCACATTGTTTTAGCTCAGGATGACACTAACAGAGTAAACAAAATCTGGTGTTTGGATGGAGAGGTGGTGGGGACAGAGTTAGATTTCATCAACAATCAAATCAATATTTAACTTTTGGATACTGTAGGAGGCACAATGTTTAGTCCAACAGCAAAAAATATCCTGAACAGTCACTTCTTCAGGTTTTTATTTGGAATAATTTACGGAAACAAAGTTGTTTTTGCTTTTAAAGAAGTCTGACGCATATAAATAGTTTTACTTTGAACCAAGTGTAAGTATGGCTAACATTAGATAAAGAAAAAAACCAAATAGGCAGACTAAAGGTTTGTGTTTACATCCAGTTGCTAAGGGATCATGGGTAATACCAGTCTGAGGCACACAGTGACAGTACACTGCCATCTAAAGGCCACACAGTCATACTGTGCACATCGCCAAACCATGACTCAACATTTCCTGCAGATCATCATTGAATCATCCATCATAACAAGCCTCCAGTGCAGGCAGCAGCAACTGCAGGGCTCAGTATAGACAAAGTACGATAACAAAAACAGGTGCCATGTTTATTTAATTTTCATATGAGAAATAACAAAAAATCTTATTTACAATCATTTCATATAGCCGAAATAAAGCAGATGGTAATTATGAATTTCAGTTCAGACGACTCTTTTTCAGCCTGGAGGTGTCTGCTGCTGCTTTACGTTTACGGGACGGCGTGCCTGGAGCATCATCGGAGGGAGCTGCAGTCAGGAAGTACATCTCAATCGGTGGAGTTGGCTCCTTGGAGAACAAAAACGATGCATTAAAAAACCAAGGAGCAACCATCTTTGACATTTCTCTTCTTTTCTCTTCTTTTGGCTCCACTGGCCTTTACTTGATAGTAGCTTGACAGCAAATCGGTCAGAGATGGCAATGAACATGTACATGTGACAGCCGATTAACCAGCTACACACCGCTCCACATTTTCTCTTAAAAGAAAATCATCTGAATATCTTAAATGTCAAATTGCTGTAGAAACTTAAAGAATGACTTATCCAATGAAGCTTTAATTTTCTTTACCGCACAAAAACGATTTAAGTAATTTTAAGCAAATACATAAGAGCTCTGTGAGCCTACCTGCATGAGATAATCTGCGATGTATTCTGGCTTTAAGCACGTCATTCCCTGTGAGTTTGCCTCTGATATGTCCACTCTGAAGTCTCCGGGTTTTAGACGACTGAAGTCGGCGAATAAGTGTGTGGCCTCTTTGTACAAGGATGGGGAAGGACCGGGAAGGACCTGCAGAAAAAACGCTAGGTTAACGTGGTGGAAGCAGGCTGAGTGACGAAACAAAGAAAAAACATTTCAGGAAATGTGTTCTGCTTCTGTTGCGTTTGGAAAAATGTTTAAGTGCTTTTTTTCAAATCATTTTGTTAAATTCTAACAAGTAAAAAAACAATCAAGCCCCCTCCCCCTACCGTACAACTGCTTTTTAATGAGATTAAATAATAGAAAAGTCATATTCTGACTGAATGTCTCCTCTTTAACAAACCTATGGAGTCGCTAATGCTTTGTACATCATGTCTACAAACAGTCTTAAGTGAGCTGATTTGACTTGTCAGGACAGAACAGAAAATGTTGGATGTGGCTCATAAAACAAAGCAGTGAGGAACCTTTGCCCCGCCGGACTGCAGCAACCGTCTGAATCCTGCTTCTCTGCTCTGGTCTATGTTTAGCATCACGGTCCATCCACTAAAGGCTCCCTGAAAAACATGATTGCGGGTTTAATGCCTGTCAAATTGCTCATCTCTTGCACAATGACACAAAGCGATGATGAGCCCTGCAGCTGTGGTGCTGAGGCTGTACGCACCCCTTGGTCTGAGCTCCCCTGCAGAGCTTTTCTCCAGCGCATAGCAGCTAATGCCAGGCGCTTTTGTTGGGAGGTGATGGAGGGTAACGCATCCAAAATAGAGCTGCTGCCCCACTCATACTCATCCTCCTGAACCATCGAGAGACAGAAAAAGACAGAAAATTGTCAGAATAAAAGATTAACACAAATAGCTGATAATCATGTTATGTTGTAAAAGGTTCGTCCAGGCGAGAGAAACATCATGACCGTCATCAGGTCTTCTCAAATAAAATTAGCTGACTAATAAAATGCAACCAGCTGTTTCTCTAAATAATCTGAGTCTAAATCTAGCTTATCTTGGTTTTGCTGATTTGAGCATCTTTATGCTAATGTTGCTACAGGCAGAGCTTTGGTTAAGGGAGAAGTTAAGTTCTTTTTCAACCTATTTTCTAGCATGATATATGATCATTTACTCACCCAGACAGTTTTGGTGTAACTTGAACTCCTTCGGGAGATATTTAGATCCACTCGCGATCAGTGTATATCCAATATTATGGGAGTTAATGGGACCAGCTCGCACAGTCTCTAAATAAATGTTTTGTGGCAGAAATTGTGCGAGCTGGCCCCATTCACTACCATTATATTGGATGTATGCTGATCCTGAGTGGATCTAAATATCTCCCGAAGGAGTTCAAGTTACATCAAAACTGTCTGGGTGAGTGAATGATTGTATATCATGCTAGGAAATAGGTCCAGGTTGAAAAAAAAACTAACTTATCCTTTAAATGTTCTGGTCTTACAACATGGAGAACATAAAACACATTGAAATAGTCTTCAGTCGGACCTGAATGAAGCAGCCCACAGAGCGACACGCCTCCAGGTACGAGCGATGCAGGATCCATTTGCCTGCTGCCATCGCTGCCAGATATTTCTCATTGCGCAGGGGACTCCCGACGATAATGTGGGAGCAGCTGGGGTCGAAAGACTGCTTGTCCAGGACTACACCACCTAAAGCACCAAACAAAGACAGACAGAGGCTGCTTAAGATATACCATACCTGTCTTATGACTGTGAATAGAAAGCTGAAATCACCTTAAATAAAAGCATCAAATGTGACGTTTTATCCAACCAGACAGAAATGATTTCTGTGTTCATACTAAGCTCACAACGTGCCTCAGAGAGGCTCCCAGGTCCTAAAGGACCACCTGGGTTTTATCAGAAAAAGTCTCCTCTGAATTCAGATCTGTGACATGCTGCGTTTGTGCAGCATAAACACAAAACACGATCAGTATCCTAATTGGGGAGACTCACCCAGCTCCTCTATGAGGTGACTGTAATCAATGCGTTCCTGTGGGCTGAGGGAAGACAGCTGAAATCTCGGAGGCTGTTTTTCTTCTTTTTTCTCCTTCTGAAAGATATGAAACAACCTTTGAGCACCTGCCTAGAAAAAGGATGATTACTGATAACTGGGATAGCTTCTGTTTAAATACGAGGTCTCACCTGTGGCGCGGGTGCTACTGGGGGGTTAGCAAGTGGAAAAGCAATACTTGGAGCTTTAGGTGTGAGAATGTCATCCTCTTTCTCCTCTGATGGAGGCGTCATCAACCTTTGTCCCATTTGTTGGTCAATGATATCGCAAGCAACTGTGAGAGAACAGTGATGCAAACACATCTCAAGTCTCACTTAAAAACTCACACAAAACATTGTCATTTTTACTATATGTGTAAATAAAATTGTATATTTGTTTGCATTGATATGCTAATATCAGACATTTTTATCTGAACAAGAAATGGTTTCTGTGTGTGCAGGATTTCGCACCTCTGTGGATTCAACAGCTAGACATTGGGGTTATAAAGAAAATTCCCAGTGCATGTTCCTACCCATCTCTACCAGCTCTGAGTCAGTCATCGAGTCCTTGAACTGGGGTCCGGTTTCTGCAGTGGGGGGTGGTCCCGGTGCGAGAGGCTCAGAGTACTGGGAGGGACTGCCAGGCCACTGGAAATTATCAGCCAGCTTGGCCCTCTCCTCCCTGGCTGTGGGATCGTCCCAGACTATCTGTTCACTCTGAGATGGCTCCGTGTTTATGTCCGTGGCTGCGTCTCTGTACACCCTGGAAAAAGGACAGCCAGACTTAACATGTCACTAACCAAAGCTGCAAGATGTGTTTTTAGGAAACTTAATGTAAAAATGACTGAAAACAGCCTCGCTGAGGGAATCTCAGCTTTGATCCGGAGGAAATTAGCTCCTTGTTTACCTCAGAGCTTCTAGAGTTCGTCTGTTCCCGCTGCGTCCTGCTCGGCTTGCTTCAGGTGTGTTCGGGCCAGAGTCAGCCCCCCCTGATCCCATCCTGGCCAGCCTGACTGAAGTGCGCCTCCCTGTCGTCATTTTGGTGGCCGACATGATCTCCTGCAGCTGTCTTTGGAGGTTCTCTCTCATTTCAAGAGTATCTAAAATATTAAAATCATTCAGTTTAATGGTTTGCTCTTAGGTTTGAGCTCGGCATCATTTACTGACATTTAAAAATAACATAAAAGGATAAAACACCCTCACCGCTCCTCTCTGCGGTGTCGCTCGTCTCGTCGTGATCCGTGCTGCCGTCGCTCATGCGTCGTAGAGTCGTAGCTTCATCTGCAGAAGTGAGCTCAGACTAGAAGATAAACCATGAACCAAGAAACATAGTTAATACAATGATCCCACACCAAAAACAAAGCTTACTGTGAGAAACTCTACTGTACATCAACATGGACCTGCATCCTATTTCTACGACTTTCAGGCAGCAGATGGCGACGACATCTTCAGACCGACCTTGTCATTGTGCTTTGCTGCTGCGACTTCCCTTTGCTGCGTTCGTGTTAAAGGCGGCGACCTCTGCGAGTTGCTGGGCACCTGGCTCAGGTTTAGGCTCATTTTGGGGTTGTAGGTGAAAGGATACAGAGACTCCGGGACGTGCCTCTGCTCCTCAGCGCACTGCAGAGTTAGAGACAGGAGACTTGTTGCACAATGTATGTAGATATTTCCTGGAAAAATTAGCTTCATGCGTCATAATAGAGTTTACTAACTTAATAACAGCTCTAAAGGTGAAAGGTTATAACCCCACAGCGGGAATATTCCATGTCAATGTTTGAGCTCACGTACAGCGTGCAGCCAGTACTGGGAGACCACATGCAGCCCTCTCTCCTTCACTCCTCTGTATTCACGGGTGTTGTCCCCGACCCGACCCTGGTAGATGTAGTGTGTCACCGTGTTGTCACAAGCCCACCTTTAAAAAAAAAGACAAAACATATAAAGATCATAATAACACACACTCTGCAAATCTGCTTCATACTTTTTAACACTTAATGCTAAAAGGTTTGTGAAAAGAGGAGCAGAGCAGAGAGGCTCCTTAAATGTAAATTATTATTGATCTCTGGATAAATTTAATTTGATAAGAGATACTTCTTTGTTAAAGTATTAAGGAAAAATATCCACAATCCTTTGTCAAATAAATTTGTCCATCTTTTCAAGTCATATAATAAAGATATTTCTTAATAGTTCCTGTTAATTTTAGAGGAAGTTCCTGTTATTTTTTAGTCTGTACCACAGGAACTGGTACAATCAAACTTTGTGGAACACGTATGGAGACTTTTCTCAAGTTTTTATTTATTAATATTTTGTGCAACCACATTGATTTATCCAACACGACTGCAGCCGCTTTAACAAAACACTAAACACTGATGCAAGCTTCTGTAAAAAGCGTCACCCAATAAATAAAATCTTATTGTGACGAAAACTGCTGAACCCAGATAATGTATGGCTTTTTAATATCAAGATTAAAATGAGTAAGCATAATTGAGCCATAAAGGTGATCCCTAAAATAGTTTAATAAACATCTACATAAGTGGGAAGTAATATTTCTTTGGGAAACTCTAAAAACAAACATTTTGCAAAAAAAGGTTTGCAAAAGAAAATATGAGGAATACCTGAAGTCGGCTCCGAGCGAAGCAGCAACAGCATTTAATTCGCTCTGCATTTTACTCAGTTTCTTCCCCACACAGATCACAACACCAGTCAGGGGCCCAGCATCTTTTTGTGGGACCTTGCAAATAAAAATAATGTCTTTCTTCGAATGGAAGTCAAGTAATACGGCACACAACATCAGCTTGGTAAAGAGTTAAAATTAATTTGAAGTTTAAAATGTTTTTATCCTATATGATATATTCTGTCCTTTTATTTACAGTGATGGAAAAAGTTTTCAGACACTCCATGCATTTGGGAAATAACAAACTCCATCCAATCCATGTGTCTATGCACACTTAAAACAAGAACATTGTACCAGAGCACTCTACAATATAAGCAAGAGATGAAACAGAATGCAAACTAAGGAATAAAACAACAATAAAACATTAAATAAATGTTCAAATAGTGCATTAAGAATAACTCTCAGGTCTTCAAATGCAAGTTTAGTAGAGTCACAGCAAAAATACTAAACAAAACCTGAAAAAAGCCCTTAAATTTTTTAATTTGAAAATTCAAAAGAGGTCAAAGATGACATGAAACTCTGATATAAACTTTTTGGATGTGTAGCTTTGAAACAAATATATCAATGTTTGTCTATATTTGTTATTGATTACCTCCTTCTCAGTCGCCTTTGTAAGCTGGGGGCTCGCCGAGACCGCTTGCATGTTTGAGACGTTACTGCGGGAGCTATTGGCCAGAGCCACTTTCAGGTTCCTGTTGATGACATCAGTGAGTGGAGTCTCCACTCTCTCTCCTGGCTTCGATCTTCCTCCTGGAGTTTCCAAAGCTCCTAGTGCATCCTAAACCAAAAACACTTGGATTTAGAGAACTCTTAGAGGAAATTTATAGCTAGAAGTAAGTCAGTCCTAACCTTCACATTAAATGAGGGTCTGAAAAGTTGGTCCCTGCTCAGGAAGCGGGAAGGAGTGTCCAGCTGCAGGGACGGCTCCTTTTGAAGGAGGTTCCTTCTGCTGCCCTCCTGGTTTTGTTTAGGGGTGCTGAGTTCCTCCTTAGGCTTCATTTCATCCAAAACCGACTGAAACACCTTGCTCTGAAAGCGACCTAAGTCCAGTGGGGTGACAGCTTTTCCGCTCTGAGGCCCCAGCAAAGGGGTTTCTGGAGATGGACGAGCTGGTGGAGGCATCACAGGTTTCTGAGAACCACCGACAAAGCTTTCCTCATCTCTCTCTATAGACCAGAAAATACGAAAAAGTCAATCTTGCATTGAGAAAACACAATAAAACACCCGATGTCATCTCTGGAAGCTACTTTTGTTTAATTTCACCAACAATTAAGTCCAACAGGTCACTCCACAATGGAGACATGACATAATCTGGTAATATAAGAGAAAAAAAGAAGACAGATGGCTGCAGTCTAACCTGGCGAGGGTGGCAGGTCGACCAAGAAGCGCTCCTCCTCAGCTCTCTGGCCCGATCTAGCAGACTCCAGTATCCAGTACATGGTGACAGCAGGAAGCCCCCACTTCTTTGCTGCTTGGTATTTTGTGCCTTCAGGACTCTGTAGCACCAAATGTGTGCTGGCCAGCATGCCTTTCTTCTTGTTGGCCAGACGCACAAAGTAATCCTGAACACTGTAACAGCAGAGAAGAGAGAGGAAGATTTAGGAATGGCAGTTCATAACATGCAGCAGGACACATGAGGTGAAAATAAAAAATGCAACTGAGTAAAATGTAAACGGCTCAGTGCTGTTTTGATTCCAAGTTAACCAGAAGCACCATTAGAAATGTACATTTGATAGAAACTCAACATCTCATTTGATTAGAAACAACAAAATATATCATTTAACTGAACTTGTGTGAGATTAGTCATACCTGGCTCCGAGGTGCTTGGCCAGCTCCACCAAAGACTCCCTCTCTGCTCCAGTGAACTGGCTGACTGAGAGAACGCAGTCTTTAAGAGGAAGATGTCCCTCTCTCACAGGAACAGGGGTGAACAAAGGGTTGGAGTTCAGCTCCAGGACACATTCCTTCTCTATGCACATGGCCTGAAAAATGACCAAGATAAAAAAACATTTATTGGGTAAAAATTTTTTTTTAAAAAAGGCTTTGTCCCTTCTTTTTATCTCAGTGCTACACAGAAAAACAAAAGCCGAATTGTGTTCTTACCAGCCAGGTATCGGTGACCACCTCGTCCACCGTGGCTTCTACAGAGCAGCCCAACAGAGGGACCACGGCATAATCAGCCACGACACGGGTGCGGCCCATCAGCACCCTGCCATCATGCTCTGTTACCAGTGCAGACAGCTGTACCTCTGATTCAGACCCAAAGCCCACAAAGAGGAAAGACTTCCCAGAAAACAAGCCTCCATGTTGTACTGGCCGGAGGGATGAGTCTGGCTCCAGTCCTGCGGTGTGGTTGGGTGGCCAGGACTCAAGCTGCAGCTCTGCACACACACTGACCGACTTCCTGCTGTTGTTCTCTAGTGGTGGCATATCCACTAGATGATACAAGGACAATCACTTCATTTACCACCTCATCTCATCTTAATCTGAATTTTGATAGACATAACCCCCAACCTTCAAATGTGTTGAATCATCACAATCAAAGTAAATAAAATCCTGCAGCAACAGATTCTTACCCACAGTAGGATCATCATCCATGTACTGTGACAGTAAATCCTCCTCTGCTCTCTTCAGACTGGGAGTGCTGGGGCTGGCAGCAGGAGGACCGGCTGATTGTCGGGGTTTTGGTGTTTGCGGAGCCGGCACAGATACAGCGGCCGATGCAGGAGGAAGGCAGTCAGGGTGCAGGTATCCTGTTTCTGGAAGTAGACTGCCTTTGGAGAAACTGTCCAGCAGCCACTTCACAGTAACAACATGGGGCCTGGAAGGTCATTTGCATTAGTTACAGATCAATAATAAACGCATTAAAATCTCAACACTAATTTCTCTGCTCATACTCTATTACAACTTAACATTGAGACGCTTTTTTTTTTTAAATGTTCTTCAAGTTTCTCCATTTTGGTGCCAATAATTAGATCCTTAATCAAACAGTCCTTCTTGATAGTGTCAAAATATATTTAGACTTTTTTTTGGTACACAGTTTGCTGCCTTATTCATGAGTACTCAGATCATATTTGAATATTCAAACACCAGAATTATGCAAAGGTTGCTTGTAATGACTCAGGTGTCGGTACTAAAACGACTATGTTCATGATGCAACTCCTCAACAACAGGCCAGCTTGGGTTGTACAGATGTTTATTTTTATCCACAGACACCCGTTCTCCACGTTTTCAGCACAGCATTCTCTCTGCATCTGATGCTGCTGTTTTTTAAGTCACTTTTGGAGAGATAACTAATAAATCTGAGTTAAGCAAGAGCAGCCAGACTGTGCAGAAACCTGATTGGAAATGCTCATCAAATCGCAAATATGGTTTGGCTCAGCAAAATAACTATAATATAATACACTTTCTATCTTGGCTGACAGTCTGAAGAACATGTTTGTGTAACTCCATTAAATATTTTAGATTTCTAGTCAATGCTAGAGCATTATACAAGACTGTAAGTACACATTTTTAGATACGTTTCTTTTACAGGATCTGAAATCCTAGCAGTCGAGTTCATGAGATACAAACATTTGTTTATTCCGCAAAACAAAATTTGGTGAACAGAGGAAGTCCCATTTTCAATCCAAACTTTAACTTAATAGAACTTGTTGTAATTCAGACCTGTGAGTTGCTTTAGAGAGAAATTTTGTCAGCTCCTGGTCCAGTTCTCCCATCACCACGTGTGTGAGCTCCTCGCTGGGCAGGTTGAAGCGCAGACCTCCTGCACCATTCACAAGACGTCGCAGCTTCTCCAGCTTCTTAACCGGCAAACCGCATAAATACAGCTGCGCAACATTACACACATCAGAAATCAAGCTTAAAAGAAATCACAGGAAACTATTAGATTTTACCACAATGCAGATAAACCAAATCAGAAGAGCATTTATCTGTGTGGAAAGAAAAGCAGATGCCAGCTTTTTACCTTACATCCATCCAAAACATCATCAACTGGGCATACAGTGAGATCCAGACTGTCTATGGGGTCTGGTGTCTCCAGACGACTGATGGTGGCGTTGGTAAGGGCCGTGTCATTTATCGTCGCACTAGCATTGACAGAAATGTTACTCAGGCCCAACAGAGATGGGCCATCTAGAAGTGAAAAAAACAAAACATTCTTCAAAGATCAACAAAAGCAGCAATAACTGTAACGGTAAGCCTCCTAAAATAAAATACTGGCATTTCTAAGAGTATTAAAACTAAACAGTGCTTACCTTCCTTCTTACTGGTGCCTGTAGGAGTAGAAGTGTGTGGCCGAGTGCTTTTGGATGCATTGCGCTCGACAGCGTACCGGCTTTCATCTTGACAGAAACCTTTCTCTATGCTGTCAAACAGCCAGTGTAGAGACACACAATACACGTTCCACTTCCGAGCACATTCATATTTCTGACCTGCAACCAAACACAGGTTTTCATACTATCAGCACAAATAAAGCCATCATATTATGGTTGGGCGATATGAACCAAAAAAAAAATCACGATATACAATATGTATCTCAATATAATTTCTTTTTGGTCAAATAATCAAGGAGAGGGTTCAGCTTTACTGCCCGGATTACTAAATCGATTTTATTAAGGGTCAATAGCACATATGCATTAAAATGTTTGACTGAAATTAAAGTAGATGTGTACTAAAATGATAAAAAAAATAACTTTCATTGACCATTACAAGGATACAGTAAAAAAAGAGATAGTTTTAACTCAAAACAAGCTAACTTGATATAAATGATATTCCCTCATTCTATATGTCGTGTAACAAAATCTTGTTATATTTGAAAATTTTGATATTTTGCCAAGCCCTACATCATATTGTTCTTTAAGACGATGTTGACATTTATATGTTGAATATTATTATTATAACTAGTATAGCTTCATTATAAACAAAGATCGAACAGTCACTCAACAGTGCAAGATATCCTTTCATTCAGTGGGATTAAAAATAGGAGCACTGATTCCTAAAATTCACACATGTAAATCTCAACTTGGGCACTTACTTACCTGTGGGTTCACTAACAATGAGGTGTGTGCACTCATTCATTTTGAGCTGGCCAGTGTAATTGGCTCCATGCTGCTCACAGAGCCGCTGAACCTCTTTGCGCTCTGTGCTGGAGAGGCCTGTCACGCAAACAGTGCAGCCAAGCAACACAGGGCAGAGATAGTCCTCCATGGGCACATCTGTATATCTGAAAAGACTTCATAAAAAGGAGCAAAGAAAACTTTTAGAGTCTAAATTACTTTGCTATAGTACAAATGGCCGCAATAACTTGTGATCTTGAGTGGCTGAGTTCAGCAAAGCACTTTAATTCAGAATTGATTACAATGTCAAAGAAACAACAAATGGCATAAAGCAAGCAACCAGGTTCCATAGAATACATACCTATCCTGCGATTTCTCCCAGCAAGTCTTTACCCAAGAGGGCAGCAGGATGGGTTTACCCAGGCTGGCAGCCACCAGGTATTTTTTACTTCCCACCTCTCCTGCAATTAAGTGTGTGACAGATACGTTAAGATCAAGATAGACCCGTCCACCCATGAGTTGCACCAGATCCATCACCTCTGCCTGTAGAGAAAGAAAAATATACCCATAAACCCCTTTGTTTATATTTCCACTTCCCTGATTATCTTTGAAAGCTGTTTAAACAAATTATTTCCAACATTTCTTAAGAGATGACATGACTGTGAGACCATCAAAACGAACCCGTGTTGCTTTTTCCAGGCTGGTGCAGGAAATAGTGATGTCAGCCATAGCCATGTTATAGACAGGCTTCTCAGCTTTGGGGACACAACGTTGTTGCTGCAGGCAGTACAGCACCACCAGCGGACTCACTATTCTGCAGCCAAGCTGTCAGACAAATGGCAAAGATAGATTTAATCTATCAGACAGTTTAAATAACTCCAATAACCAGAAAATTAGCACAAGTAAAACCTTCTTGCAGTGCAGAAAAGCTGGAGTGGTGAAGCTGTTGAACACAAACAGAGATTTGTCTTTCTGGTCCATCCGTAATACATCTTCCTCCTTGATAGATTTTAAGTATTTTTCAGACTGGAGCTCCAAGATTGCCTGTACAAATAAAACAAAATACAGTCAAACGAATAAACAGTGATGGCAAAACACAAACAAACATCAAAACAGTAATATTGTGCATAGTAGTACATTTTACCTCGTATGCTTTAATGGCATACTCTGTCTTTGAGCCTTTACTCTCCACAAACTTCACAATGAAACCTTCTTTGTCTCCTTTGGACATGTTGCCCCTGCATTGGGACCAGTTAAGCACGTTTCTTATAATTAATCTGTCTCTGGCATCTCACGTTATATGAATATTTACAAGATATTCATGTTTTATATTGACAGGAAAACGAATCAAAAGCCAAACCTAAAGATGATCATACAGCAGCCTGTTACTAGCTTCGTATTAATGTTAGCTAAACAGATAAATACTCACCTCCTAAAGATCGACTGTCAAAGAAAACTTCTTCAATCTGGCAGAAAAGAGAATAAAGACTATTTTACTGGCTTGATGTTAGTATGGCTTGTCAAAAAACTTTCCACCTAATGAGGCAAGTTTACGCTGCTGATAGCCACTGCTAACTAACTTAGAAATACTTGTAAATGTCGGCTTGGTGAAGAAAAAACTGGCACACCGAGTTTTAGCTTTAAAATATATTTTTAAAAAACAAACACAAAAAACTGTAACATTCATTTAAAGAAAACTTAACAGCAGCAAGTGTTTATATTATAAATAGATAATTTACAACTAATGGTAGTTTCATTATAAATCATTTTACTTAAATTAAAATGAAGTTATTGTTGATACTGTTCGCGCCATTGGCGTAACTTCCGGTGTAATTCACTAATGTGTCCGACTGGAGTCTGATGAAAGTTACAAGGTACCGCAGCAGGCGTCAGTATTTGTGTGAAAATACACCTTTCACAATAAGTTAGGGATATTGTGAGGGACTCGTTGATGTTATACATTGGTGGTGAATATCAAACTAATGAAAATGGTGTTTCTTCTAATTCATTATTAGTAATATCAATGGGAACATTAACTTATTTGATTAAAATTAAAACGATTAAAACGACCAAATAAGAAAAGCACTCTAAAATATTTTTGCATTCTGAAAATGTTATGAAAAATACTAAAATAATTTATATAAAAAAAAATAAAACTAAAAATGAACCGTAGAAATAGAAAAACTGATTAAATCGTCAGTTAGTGACAGAAAGTTTTTTGCCCATTCTTGACTATGGGGACGTGCTTTATTTTTATTTGAGTGCTTCGACCAAATGTCTCCAATCATTGGACACTGTTTTTCATGCGGCACTGAGATTTGTCACAGGCTGTAGTTATTTTACCCACAATTGTGAACTATATGCAAAATCAAACTTGCTTTCTCTGGCTGACCCTAATTTATAAGGGTCTTTTAAGTTTTATCCCTCCCTATCTGTGCACTTTACTGCAGAAAACAAGCAGCCGCTATGCCTTGCGATCTGGATCTACATTTGTTTTATCTGTTCCACGAGTAAGGACTGAATTTGGA
>JAVQJG010054844.1:0-26317 GCA_036024015.1 Craterocephalus amniculus | reverse complement strand
AGCAGAATGCAGCAACTTTTGGGTAACCCCCCCCCCCCCCCCCCCCCCTCCCGCCACGGTGATGGAAAAAACGATGCCTTACACACCCTGACCGGATTGGTTGTCTTATTATAAATATTATGTGTAAATGCTACAACTGATGTAATGTGTGTTTGATCTTATATTAAAGACATGACAGTTTAGTTCTGTAATATAAAACCAGTGTAGAGTTCCATGCAAATTGCAATATAGTAGAATTTCATTTAGCTTGTGGTACGGAATTTTTGGCCAGCTCGGAAATAATAAGGTTTCATTATGTGCCACATTCCTTATGTTCATTCTTAAATATGTTTTTACCTTGCAGTGTATATATATACATATATATATAGAGAGAGAGGCCTATGTATATATATATAATTATTATATTATATTAATATTATTATAAAAACATAACATTTTTTAGTCCATAGGTTTTCCCTTGTAATAACTGCATAGAATAAGCGACAGCGCTGAATGGGACATTTATGCATCCGTTCTTGTCTTTATTTCTGGTAGATGAAATCTCTGTATTTGATTATTCATCGTTTTCTTAGCAGTGCAAAAACTATGTTTTCTTTAGGCTTGTTGTCACAATATAGCTCCTCCAGAGGTCCAGCCCCCCAGTTTGGAACCAGCTTTACTGCATGCTGCCTTCCTGTGCCCTCGTACATTTTTCATTCCTTCGGATTCAACGTTTAGTTGGAAGGACATTTTAATTAAATATTACATAAAATGCCTATGCTATGAATCAGAACTGATATGTTGACTTTTGTTTGTCTTGTCTGCAGACAACTTTCTCATTCTTCCCGTTCAGTGGAAAGCACATCATTTTTCCTACACCTGAATGCAGCAGCGCTTTAGCTAACGTGACGTTAGCTTTTCCTGCAACAGTATGAGTTGAGCGAGCAAACCTCCAGGTAAGGAAAGCGGGGAAAGTATCTTTAGATTTCTGACACTGAAGATATAGCTCCCGTGATAGTGTTTTTTCAGACTATAGTTAACGCACTTGAGTGAGACAATGCTGTATGTTGTTAATATCGTTACAGTACGGCCGACAGCTGACTCTCAGCTAATGTTAGCTGTATTTACTTATCTTCCCTCTAAGAGGAAAAAAGGTAACTAACTAAATATCCGATTTAAATTATAAATCGGGATTATATATTTAGGGCATGAGTATTGATTGTGTGTGACTTTCATGTTGCCTGTAAAAGTTCCTGTAAATATTAACTGTTGAGTAACCCAACATGTTCGCCTATTGCAGGAAGTGACATTGTTTACAACTGGTCTTATGTAAAGTAATGCATCCCAAGCAAAAAATGTTGCCCCATGAAGTAATGAAAAGAGCGCTTAGAAATGACCAAGCTGACTGCTTTTATTTAGCCAAACATGTGAACGTGAAGCTTTTTGATTGGGGGTACATACTAACAAATAATTACTTGATAAAGCAGTACTTTTCTGATTAAAGTAAGTTTAAAACTGTTAATCAATCTCAATTAGGAGGAGTATGATGTTTAAAGAAATACATTATAGTATTCCCTGGACTGGAGGCAAGTTAAGTCCTCAATAGCTGCAGTCCTGCAAGGTGTATATGTTTCCCTGTTTCGCTTCCCTATGCAAATGAATGGGTCACTGAGCAGAACTTGACAAGGTGTTAATCAATTTCACTTAAATCAGGTGTGTTGGAGCATGGAAACATCTCAAACCTGTAGAGCAAACTCTGTAACTTCTGTAAACCAAATCTTTACAACCCTTTCTTTATACTTTTTACATATTATGCAATCTTCTTCTTTTTCTGGCTGAACTCACTTATCTTATTACCTGTGTGTCCAGAGCTGGGAATGCAGCCTCCGCTGCCACCTGAAGCAGTCAGAGAGCTGGTGAGCTCCTGTCTGCACAGAGACCCGGTTGCAGCAGACCTTCGCTGCAGCCTGTTTGTTGCTGCTGCAAAGAACTACAAGAGGGACTCCTTGCTCAGACCCTTCCCTCCTCGATACATAAGTGGTGACAATAAGGACTTTGAAGAGCTGGTAAGAGGTTGTGATTGCAGAAAGCTTGTTTGGATCCTATTTTGTAGCAGTTACTTTATACATGTCAAAAGCTTATAATTCATTCATTTTAGATATTAGGAATGGAGATGGTAAGGAACTGAGTAGTTATATCTTTTTATTATCGCTTTATTCATGATAAAGTAAATATATATGCAGCATGATAAAATTGAATCAGATGTGATGGAGCAGGAAAACATCTAAAACCTGCAGGGGTGTAGCCCTTGAGGACCAGAGTGTGAGATCTCTGATCTAGGGACAGAATGATAAACATACACTTGGTGGCAGTAATGTGCTGCCAACTTTAGCCTCCTTCTGAGTTCAAGTACAATTGAAATACTAGTATTTTAGGTAAATGTATATAGACTCAAGCCATTAAAATGTTTGCCAATGGTTAAGAATCAAATATTAAAAGTACCTTGTGTTTATGACACATTAATACACTGTTTTGAGATCCTTTTTTTCATCCTTGTTGGCCTTTTTGAGATGACTCATCAGACTAATTAAATAAAATCAATTACTTCCAGGAATAAGAAGTTGAATCTGTTTTTTATTTATGCTTGTTTTTTGCTCTCATATTTATTTAAACATGATGAGAACATTTAGATTTACATATGCAATTTCCTTATCTTTGGATTTGTAGCTCTGTCCTCACAGCAGTAATTTACAAGGTTTGACTCCTGCCATGTTAGAATGATCCCAAAAAGTTAGTTTTTTTTTGTTTATTAGTTAGCAGATGTAAACTCGTTGCCCAGTGTGAGAGATTTGGTGAGACTTCGACCTGGAGAAGGTGACCATCATCTGGCTCTCACACACTGGATTCTTTCCTCAAAGAGTTTTGCCGTGAAAACACTACAGAAAGATGAGGTACAGCTTTGCAAATGCGTTAATCACGGAGTCTGTTGCTGTAAATGTATTAAATGTGCATTTCTCTGACCTTCACCAGTACGCCAAGCTTTGTAACCTGACAGAAAATGAAGGGATTTCGGCACCTGTGCCAGACTTCCTCTTTGAACTGGAGTACTCTGATCAGATGAACGCCAGGTTTGAGAGGACAAGAGAAGGAAAAGATGTTTTCTACGCATTCCACGGGAGCCGGCTGGAGAATTTCCACTCAATCATTCACAATGGACTGCACTGTCACCTCAACAAGGTAGCAGCAGTAAAAACAATACTGAACTTGTTCTGCATAGAAATCAATAATGTAAAATAATTATCTAGTTCTCACTAAAATAATCTGACATTTCCAGGGTTTTTCTGACATGAAAGCTAATCTGTTGGATCTGATATTATCCGTGGATTTGCAGAACTCCATGTTTGGAGAGGGGACCTACCTCACCAGTGACCTCAGCATGGCTGTCCTCTACAGCCCCCACAGCAACGGATGGCAAGAAAGCATCCTGGGCTCTCTGCTCAGCTGCGTCGCCCTGTGTGAAATCATCGATCATCCAGATGTGAAGTGCCAAGTAAAGAGGAAAGGTGTGTTCATCCGTGTGAAACACTGCATGTAATTTATGTAACACTGGTACTGAACTCGGCGTGTTAAAGGCTGCTGCTCATTTTCTATCTCAGATTCTGAAGTGATAGACCGGCAGCGTTTACGGGCAAAGAACAGCGAAGGAGGAGATGTACCACAGAAATACTTCATCGTCACCAACAATCAGCTTTTACGAGTCAAGTACCTGTTTGTGTACTCTCAGAGGAAGCACCTGTCCAGGTAAGAATCTCCTAAAATAAATGTAAGACAGAAACATTTTCAGGCATTAGTCTCTGTATGTGCTCATGTAAAAACGCCAAAGTCTACATGAAAGAACTCTGATGACTTTTACCGACAATGAGAAGCTCAGTGAGAAACAGTAAAATTTACATTTAACTTACCAAAATTTTTACACAATTGTGATAAATCACTTAAGCTTTTTTGTTGCTTTAACATAAATAAAGTCTAATTAAAAACTTTGCATTCTCTCTAATAAGTTTGAATAAAATAATATTAAAAAATATTATGGTGGATGAATAGTGGATGTTTTTTTCCTCTCTCAGGAATTCTCGCAGCAGCTCGTGGCTCCTTAGGCACCATTTTGCCATCATGATGAGTCTCTACCTTCTGCTGCTTATTTTCATTGGTGCCTTGAACTCCACCACCTTTGTATCCTTCTGGAACCGACTGTTCAGGTGACGAGGCAGGAGCGACGGCCCACGGTGCCTTTCAGATCAGAGACTAACTGGAGGCCTGAGCAAATGTTAACATTTATGCACATTTATACTGTTTATTTCCGCTAAGGTTCTTTTCTATATTTGTACAAATAGTTCTAATTACTGTTAATTAACATATTTTAGGGAGCAGAAATGGGGATGCTGTTCTGCATTGATTCTGTTAAAGTATTTTAAGATTATTATGCAACTTTTTTTCTCTGTTTTAGTAATCGCGTTATTTTGTAGCAAATCTCTGCTGCTGTGTGATTTTAGTCTCCTGAGGAAACGGACAGTTTTACTAATCAAAGGTGAAGACAAACGCTCTGCCGGCTCACAATCATCTTGTTGAAGTAATTGCGCTGTAATCCAAACTGTCTATTTGCAAGGACGTCAATAAATTTCTTTTAGTTTGAGCCGTTTCTGATGTGTGAGTGAGGCCACTCTCTCTGTAATCGCCTGTGATTTTCGACTGTTTCCAGCTTTTGTGTTGCATTCAGACATTAACACGGGTCACCTCTAACAGGAGCACATTTATTGCAGCTGGCGCACAGACCGTCCTGTTATCCCGTGTTTTTATCAGTAAAAAAAGTCAGACGGATATATGGGATTGATAAGAGAGGCGGCTGCTTTGGTGACACATTGTGTGGTCTTAATAGATAGCTGATAAAGTGATGTATGTACTTACAGAAGCTCAAGCATGAACAAAAGCTGGAGATGTTTTTCATTTTTCTTGCAGCAATGTGAGATGATGGAGCACTAGAATATACAATTATTAAAAAAAGATATACTGTTAGCTAGAAATTAATTCATACACATAACTGAAGTGCATGTTGTCTTTGGGAAAATTGAACTTATTTAGCAGTAGCTGCTTCCTTTGCTCAGATAATTAGTTGTAATTTAACTGAGCATTGTTAACTTAGCTGATCTCCTTCCTCTGGCTTTAAGAGTTCAGCAAATAATATCATGAGGCTGATTAAACTTTGGATATATTTTTTTAGAAATCACAGCATGTCCCAAAGATGGAACTGACTGACCAATTAAAAGAAGATGAAAGCAACTACAGGCCTTTGTTTTGGTTTTAAAACCTGTTCCCTCTTGCGAAACCCTTCAGATAAACTGTGTCTTTCCTTCAGAAGCAGCTCACATTTGAAGGCCAGAGAACAGACTGCCCATTGTTGGTCCACACTTCAGTCCCTTTCTGTGCAACTTCATTATTGCTACCTCATAAACCGTCTGTTATTCAATAACCATCATCTGAGAGGGGGGCAGCAATGGTAGAAAAACACCCAAAATGGGAACGGGAAGCACTCACAATAAAAGCGATGCAGTGGCTCATCTAATCCCTAACACCAATATAATACCACTTCCCTCTATTACAGGTTTTCAAAAGGCCTTACTGTATTTATTTGTGATTCAACATTGACTATGAAGTGAACAAGCACAGCTGGGGCTGATGGGAATGTCACTCATTTTGCAGGAATTTGGTCACAAACTAAAGTAGCAGAAATGTTTATGCGTCTGGATGTCATTGCACAGCCATCTCTCGAGCTGATATATTCCAGTAGAGGATTGATAATCAAAGTTTATGCAGATCATATGTAAAGTTTAGAAGTTAGTGCTATATCTTATTAATAACCACCTATTTACCACTTTTAATGATTTAGTGGGTTTAACTGAGACCCTGTAATCAATGCACTTCAGGCATCATTTGAGATGTACAGTCACATATAGCTAATGCCACTGAAGAGCTATTTCCTTTCTTCTTATTTAGTCAATTGTCAAACATTGGTTACAAGCTTTTATGTGGATGCATACACACGGATCTATGAAGGTTGATTTTCAACACCTGAAAAAAGGTGTATACTATATTATGTAAAAAAATACATAAATTAATGGTATAATGATGACTGTATTTAAAAGTGTGTAAAAGTTTAAATTGAAGCAGCAACTTATTTTGCCTACCAAATATGGACCATCTTTATGTTTGTGCTCTGAGTAAGAAAGGAGAAAAGCCAAATAAACCAGATAGCCCACATATTGTTATTTCAAGAGGCCATCCAACATCTAATGATATCAATACCTCTCCCTTGTATTCTTTTTAGTAATCATTGAATCTCTTCATGGTTTTACATGTTTGGTTTCGTCATCGAAGGAATACAACAAATTAACTCCACTGTGTTATTCCTGTTTGCATTTCTTCTGGTCGTAGTTTTTGTGAACATGCAGATTCCTCATAGTTCATATTTTTAGTGTATGTTATGCAAATTGGACATATTCTGAAAGTAAATTATACTAGCATCCCAAAGAAATGATGCTATCCAGAAAAATTATTGACATACCTCTAGAAGATCACATTAAAAATTTGGAATGAACAAAATCCTGCAACACTATAAATCCAGAATGACTAGTAAATTATATCACAGACAAGATGACAAAGTTTATTTTTCATTTATTGAAATGCAAATTATTTCTCAAATATTTAATCAAACTTAAGTCATTAAGACAGTTTACAATGTAAAATGTGATTGTATAAAACAGGTTGAAGTTATTTACATAGTTCAAAGATAGCTGCCTTTTTTTCTACATCCTGAGTTAGTGGAGAGCTCCTCTTGGTCGATCCTCATATGAGGGAATTTCAACAGTCCGGGACCAAACACAGAAAATGTCCATCACTGTTACTCTAAAATGGAAAAAGTAGACAAGTTTAGTTTCACGCCACAATAAATGAAACGGGGTGTTGTTTTTCTGCAGTTCCTCCTACCTGCAGGTCACTGTGGCATACTGGATGTGGAAGTGCTCTCAGGTGATTGTGCACACATTTCCCAAAGTGGTGCAGACAGGCAGCATCGGACTGGGTGCAGGTGTGGGGGCATGATGGGCGCCTCAGTAAGAGGCAGCTTGAGCAGGTGGTGTGCTGGCAGGAGCCCTGGCATGCTTTCTTCTCCAGAGATACAGATCTGCAGAGCAGGAAAGTCACGTTTCTGCTACAAACATTCAGCATACAAAGCATTAAGCGTGTCCTTGTCTACCTGGCAGAGCAGATTGCAGAGGGGTTGGCCTGACAGTACTCCTTAGTGCACTCTGGGTTGCAGCTCTCTGGATTCAGCAGTTCAATCACTGCACAAAACAAATTAATTTCAGATTATTCAATCTGTTAAAGTCACACATCTTCTACTGAGAAGCACTGGAAGATCTCCACTTTTGTAACACATCCAAAGGCCTTATCAATATCTGTGACAACTCTTTTTTTCATCATGGACAGATAAGAGAAGTAATTATGTGAGGAGAAACCTTTGAATCAAAGGGAGCTTTGACCACGCTATCAGTCCTCACAGCTCATAAACAGAGATTAGCAAATTGGCTCCGTTCCCACTACAAACGCTTGCTGTGATGGAGGTTTGTATTTATTTATTTTAATTCTATTTTGAGTTTGTTTTGGATATTTTCAGTTTCTTTTCATCAACGAATAATTTGCAGAATAAAATTTGACCAAAGAAAAAAAAATGTTTTGCACGATTTATTTATTTTTCTATCAAGAACTTCATTGTTGCATCTTTTCCCAAATTTACAGAGATACTGTCCTCGCTTTGAAAAGGACAAACTGGCCCCACGATCTACAGCTGGTTCGTAACGGAGTATAAGTTATTGTCTCACCTGCCTTGCAGATCCCTCTGCGATCAGCATCTGGTTGGTCTGCCGCTGATTCCTGGTAAACACACACCAGCCCCTCATCACACTTTCCCAGATAGTCCCACGTCCCTCCACAGGTCTCCCCCTCCGTCCTGGCACACACGGGGCAGCAGCCGCAGACGCCCGTGGTGACACTTCCTTTACACTGGAGCGTGCGCCTGGAGAGGCAGTGAATCCTCTCGCAGGCCGGGCAATGAAGAGCCTGGAGCTGCCGAGGGCCCCCGCTGGGTGATCCCTCTGACCCCACTGCCCCCACAGAGACGCACAAGAAGAAGAGTGTCCACATCATTGATGTCATCATGTTGTTATGCTGATGTTGGAGCACCTTTTGTATTGACGAGGACCTGGTACATCCCACCAGAAGGACATTGTGGTTTATAAGCTACCCCCCCCTCACACACCTCTCCCCACATCAGCAGCCAATGAATGGCGGCAAGGGGGTTTAATCACCCCCCCTCATCTTATCATCACACTATCAACAGTCTTATGAAGCACACCTACAATCAGGTAATGACCTATTTCTCAAAAGAACAAAAGGATTAAGACATCAGCAGGTTATCAGAACATCTCATAAGTGCATCTGGGAATAAAAGCTCTGGCAGGAAAGAGTGCACAATAAAAGATGGTTACTGTCTCAGGAGGTTTTCATTACGGTTTGTCATTGCTTGTCTTTCTGTCTGGCTTCCGCTGCTTTAAGAGTGGTGAGCTTCTGAAGAGTCACTGTAGTATGTTGCAAGTGGTTATATATCGCATACACATCATCACAGGATGGAAATTAGCTTTGACATAATCCTGCGTGTTAGATGATAGAATACAACCAATTATTAAAATTCTTCCAAGCCTTTCGTTTCAAATCTCAACTTTTAGTAGTAATTCAAATAACTACAGACTGAAGAAAGTAATGATAAATAGATGTTTGCTAAATTATAATATAGGGAAATAAGACATTGTTTTTTTTATTTAACTGGTTTTAAAACATAAAAAAAAAAAACACACAAAATGGTTCTGGATTATTGTGAGCACTTTGCTGATGAACAGTGGACCAAAATACAGCACCTGCCAACAGGTGCAGAAATCTGATGGAGAGTTACAGAAAACACCTGAAATGATCGCCTCGAAGACTTGTTCAATGAAATATTAGCTAATTAGTGACATAACGTAAATTAACTTGTATTTTTTTATCCCTTTTTAAAAATACTTGTGTTGAACCACAATGAAACAATATGATTTTCAGTAAATATATTATTACTTTTGTCGGTTTCAGCTTATTTCAGTGAGCTGGAAGGGTAGGAATAATTTTAAAGACTGTACATTAATATGCACTGACCCTTTTAAATAAATACAAATATATCACTCCACATAAAAACATGTTTTACAGTTAGTGATTTCTTCTGCATTTTCTACCTCATGCCATAACATTCATTTAACATTAACCTTTTTTTTTATGAAGGTTTTTGCTTAAAAAAAATATTTTCTCACAATATCAAGGTTGTTAAAAGCTGATGTATATAAACAGATCACACAATTAGGTCAAATGATCCTTTGGAAAGTGTTTACTGAAAGGTTATTTAGAATAGATAGATCATTTTTGTGCTTTGCAATAATCCTCTGCAATTACTCTCATGCTGGTGGATTTTGCCAGCCCTAAATATTCTTCTTCTCCATTTAATTTAAAGGATTCAACTAAAACTTTCTGTACATTAAAAATAAGGAGGCTATCGGTCGTATAAAAATGTATTTATTTTCAAGGAAACCATTAAGTAACACTGAATACACCAGGAGTGATCATTCAATAGTCAGTAAAACTTGTGACTCCTACATCAAAGATCCAACATACAAGACATCTTGGAAAACAATATCTCAAAGCAAACATGTTGGCAATTTGCTGGTGCTACAATTTCATTTTCCCCCACATAACAAATTTAGGTGATACACACCTGTGTAGAAAAGTGACAAGATTTTACATCAAATTACAAAGGGCTGGATGTCAAAGTGCAAGATGCCAGAACCCCCCCTTACCCCCACCCCCATTAAAGAGGACGATCAAAGTGTCGAAATCAGAAATGGACTCTCGGATACAAATTTCTAAAATTATGGTTTGGCCATTATGGCTTTGTATTCATTTGAGACCTTATTCTAGCTTACATTTCAGAACTTTAAAAGATTTCAGAAACATTTTCCTCCCAAAGATAGACTTTTAAAAACTGCACCTTGTTACAGACAACTGCATGTAATGGAGTAAAGCATCACAGGAATACTGCAGGCATACAACAGAAAAGCAGCTGCTTATCGACAACTTCAAACAAAACGTGACTTTTTTGTTGGTTTATAAAAGCAACTGAATCAAAGAGTACATACTAAAATCCAAAGTGAAAGTAAAATTACTTAAAAAGTTTGAAGAAAAACAATTATTTACAGATATTTACATGTAAATAGAGTGAATAATATACAGGTTTGACTGGCCATTCAAGGACAGGCTGAAAACCAAAAAGGTCCTTTTGAACCAACTCCATGTGACATTCAGTTTTGTCAGTCCTAAATGGTTGTTAAAGACAAGTTAACCTTCAGAAGGCCGTTCGTTTATTCCGAGTCTGGTTTGAGCGTGTAGAAAAAACATCCATGACTTTCTTAATCTAAACATAGCTTTAAATATTCTTCTTCCTTTTGTCTTTTTTAAAAGCATGTTTAACAAAAAATATGGCAATGTTGTGTATGTAAAGAAAACCACTGTAAGAATCCTTCTGGATTCTTCTTCCCTACATTATTGTTACCATCTCAAAGTGAGAGAGATGAATACTCAAGCTGCTCAGTCCGGAGGAAGGAGGTCGTGCAAACGAAATCGTTCACGGATGTGCGGTCTGACATCTTCATTCTGTGATACAGATGGAGGACAGAGGGACATATTTCTGAAAAGGCAACAAATAAATGATCTCTTACGTTGTGAGGATTTAAATGTCACAGCAGAACTGGGGAAGTTTGTCTTTTTATACTTTTTTGTCTTTTTATATTTTCTAATTAACCTTATGCATCCATGATGCTGGGTGAGATTGCAGCACAGTCTGGAGAGATCTCACAGTACAGGCAGAATGCAGGATGGATGCTGATAGGGGGGGGCGCTTTACTGAGAAAATGACAAAAGTTCTGTAGTGATGCTTTAAAATGCATCTGTAACACGATTTGTAACGCTGACAAGCAGAAAAAAAAAAAATTATCCTGTTTAATGCTCTTGCTTCGTTAAGACTTTTCCCTGAATAAGCAACTCATTTCAGTTTACTATCCATTAAAATCATCTGCAATCAATGAAACAATTTAAGCATAATTTTACATGAACGTTATTTTGTACACTTACTAATTAAATGCCATTTTATATCATTCACTTTCAAGATTTCTGAATGATAAAACAATTTGTTCATTTGTGTCGCTTCAAGGAATCAAAGAGCTCAAATAGGTGTTAAACTTTAGAAAAAAGAGCTCCCACAAGAGTTTGTATAGAATACGATAAAAGCTACATGGCTTATGTTTTCTTACTTCCGCTTTTTCCAGAGTTTCATTTTAGTGTCATTCATCAAATTCTGTTTATACAGTGGTGCTATTAGAAAAATACAAAAATATCATTATCACTGAATATAACAACCTCTGTCAATTACACCCAACAACATTAAGAAACATTTATCTTCACTTTATTAGTGAGTAAAGGCTACTTGATGATGATAATTTAGTCTTAAATTACTTAGAGTAGGGGTTCCCAAACTTTTTCTGCTGGGCTCCCTTTTCATTAACAACAGTAATGTCAACAAAATGTTTATATGGTCGTTTAAATGTGTGTTGTTAATTCATTATTGTTTTCCCATTGGTACTTCTAACAAATTTGTCCGTGTTTTGTTAGCAGCATTAAAAGCAGATGTTTGATTTAACCTAGCAGGGCCCAGCTGACAAAACGCTGGGCCTGCCCTTGGGCGAACCACTGAGTTTAAGCCCCTAGTTAAGCTTCTTTTTACTTCCATAGGGTTTGCAAGTAATCTAGAGACTATCCACATGGATGGCCTGAGTTTCTACAGCATAGTATTGTAACATTAGCATTTTGCTACATATGATCAGTCTACAGAGGCTGAAAGTTGATGTACATACCAGCTCCACGAGATTCTCAAGGAAAGGAACAAGCTTTAGAAGCTCATTATCATTTCGATCCACAAACCAGCTCTCAATTGGGATTCCATTGGAAAGCTGCAAAAGTCCAAGAACATGCTGGTATTACAGAAACACAGGCACATTCAATTAAGTAATACAAGTATTTCTTCAATAGTTCATCTTTTTGGTATGAAAGTTTTACCTGATAAGCAAAGGCTTGGGGTGAGTTGTCGATGATTACGGTCTTGGAAAGATCCCGTCCCAGAATGTTCAGGTCTTTAATGTAGTTTCCTTGAACACACACACAGTGCTCTCGAAATAGTCTGTGTCTAAAAATGAAAAGAACGTTATAACTTAGGTAAATTTTCACTTAGAATATCCCATTATTAACAATATTAAATTAACAGAAACAAAAGAAAAACCGGAAAACAAACACAACAATAACAAAGTTGGACAAACAGGTTATTCCATCTTTATAAGTTGAAAAGTGAATTTAATGTTTCATTCAACCCGACAATTAAACAGTGTCTTTGTGCAATTCCTGGCTTACAGTACTTTATCAAAGTATTTCCTCCTTTCATTTCAAATTATTCAAGGAAAGTATAACTGCTAAAGCACCATCAAAGTGATCGGTTTTTATTGTGTACTGAAATCTTTTAGTCATAAAAAACGATTCCCCATCCAACTGCTGTCCAGGCTTAGACTTGGCCATTCGAAGAGATCTGAATGTTGTCCTTTAAACCCCTGAAGATTTATTGTGCCAGCATGACTGCTATCGTTGTCCTTAACAGTGAATCACCGCAGCCGTTTCAATTCTCCTGAAGACTGAAACATATTTTCTAATTCATCATTCATGGCTTCAGTTGTGACCAATTTTGCAGGCCCCACTGATGAAAACCATTTCCACATGTACAACGCAGCCACCGCTAGACTACGATGGGAGTGGGCTTCTACAGTTTTTGATGCAGTGTTTTCTTTGATGGCTGAACAGACGGCGGATTATAATAATATACCAGATGAGCAGATATATCTAAATATTCACCTTTAAAAGCTACTTTCACTAACCTGACTAACTGTTTTTTTGGATCAAGGATGTTGAGTAACTTGTCAGCGTAGACCTTCTTTGATGCCGTGAAGAGAATAATCTGAAATTTTAAAAAGGACAGCAATAAAAAAATAGATGATATAAAACAAACTGCCTACACTCAGTAAAGGAGAAAAAGCTCACCTCGTACAACTGAGACATGCGCTCGAGGAACTCTCGGAAAAAGGGCCTTAACCGAACATACACCTGTAGATTTAAAAGCAACAAAAAATGCTTAATCATATGATCACTCTTTAATCGGACCCGGATTAATCACAGTTCCTACCTGGTATATTACATCTTGAAAGAGCACAGGGAATGTCAGAGCTGCATCTTCCAATTCATTCAAACTACAGTGAACCAGAGTTTCATCCTGGCGGTGGCAACAAAACAAAGCTGTAAGAGTCAATTTCCAAAATGAGCTACAGTATGTGCACATGAGCTTTCGTTGCTTACCAGATCCAAAACCAGAGAGAACTCAGGTGTGCTGCGTGTTTTCAAAGGTAACGCTGGTTTACGCGTTAACTGCTCCTCTGTCAGCGGAGGCACGTGCTTAATGAAGAAGTATCTTGAAAACAGAAAAGATAAAACAATAATCACTCAAACAAAGCGCACAACTACAGTCTTGATGTTTAAAGATGATATTGATCATCCAGGCAAAGTATGACCCATAAATTAAAATTTATAGTACACTTATGATACTACTATGGTCCAATAAAATCACCAAAATCTTAAACGCATATAAGAGGCAGTGGTGGCGTAAACATGGTGGCACATGCCGTCAGTGATCATCAACAAGACATGTATTTGCTGCCATCTGGTGGCTGAAAGTTTCTCTTCATGACAAGATCTGCTCACTAGAGCAATGTCACCTTGGAAGTGGGTGGAAAAAGGTTTACCACGAAGTTCAACATGGTCAGCCTCTCTATGTTTTAGATGGCTCGACAAAACCTTAACATCCTCATAGACATATACATGTTCTGATCTTAAGCTTTGCTATTCAGGCTCTGTATATGTTTACATAAAAGGGGGGTTATGCATCATTAAACACAACTTTGACACAAATCCAACTTGGCATTTAATTCATAAGAAGAGAGAGTTGTATGATGGATGGATGTGGGAAAAGAATACGATAAGTATTAGTAAATTTTATTAGCGCATTAGTGAGTTTATATCTGTCAGCCGTGTGCAGCTGCAGATAAAGCTGTTTATTCAGTGTGTTTACATTTGACAGTGATCCATTATAACATGGAAATTACATTAATTATCGACCAAATCGAAGGGATTCTTTTAATTGGCTTAATATCTCTCTGAAAAATTAGCTTACACTAGTTTGGTTCTCATGTGTTAGACTGGATATCAGCTGTAAAACAGACCTGTTAATCAGGACAAGATATAGATTTGAAATAAAAATTTAAAAAAATCTCTCTGTTTCACCATCCGCATGGTTCTCATGACAATAATGTCACATGCAACCTACATTTTGACTGTGATTGCAAAGCCTACTTTGTCGTCAATGTCAGACTCAACAGGTATGAATATTTAATACTTCAGCTGGGAATCAGCTGACTTTGATGATTGAACAGTTTCTGTTGGTTATTGGATATTCTGGTATTTATTCTAGATCAATTAAGTACTTTTATAACCTTTTAACTGTTCAAAAGCCAAGCATCAACTTTCAGGATTAAAGCATGATGACATTTAAATGTTACAGTCGCGATTTTGCTTTCTGGGATATCAATCAAGTCTTCCGAGTGTTTATGAAAGTGAAAACTTGATTAAAACATAAAGCAGTGCAATTGATAAGTTGTTAGTTACTAAATTTAATGGGTTGTAAATAAATAATCATCTGTTATTCTAATTATCCACTAAGGGAAAAAAAATAGTGGTCAACTCACGGGTCAAAAACTTCCCAGTCCTCTTCATAAGTGGTTTCAGCAGGAGCTGTTGGTATTGAGTGTGGGTAGCTGCCATCTGACATACACCCAGGAGCTGATGGAAACAGAAAGACGAAGAGTATTCAGCTTTAATGCTTCTGAAAAACACAGAGCCTTTTCTGGTGGATCACATCGAGGTTACAACCATGTAAATAAATAAAACATGGATGAAATCTTTGTTACAGAAAATTACAATAAAAGAGTGGTAACTTAAACCCGTGTGTATAACTCCTCCAACAAAGAAAAGGAACATTGTTTTTTATACTGAAACTGAAAGTTTAATACTGTTCCTTTGATCTATAACACAGCAAAGATTTAACAAATAAAAGTTAATGGCTCACCAGTTTTCCTGCATCCTCTTTTATACAGCGTTTTAAAAACTGTGGTCTAATATTTAGTAGAATGGACAATAAAGCAGGGTAAGAAACACCGATGGGCTACATTGTGATTGGCAATACCACAGTGGATATGCCGTTTCTGCTCCAAATCAAATCAAATTTTATTCATGAAGCACTTTTCATAGCAAGGCAACATCAGATGCCATGCTTGCTGATAAAGTCCAATTTCAAAAGACTAAAATGGAGATAACCAAAATAGTGAACTGTACATGCGACCAAAAACCAGAGGATATAGTTCTTTACTTCAGGGTTTATGACAAAGTTGAAGAAATGACACGGATGGTGGTGAAGGTTAAGTGACTCTGGTCTGACCTGTTAATGGGGGCATGTCAGTTTCTGTGACGATCTCTCCTTCTTCTATGGTTGCATCAGAGGTGACCTGAAACCTCTGTGGTGAAACTGGGGAAGGGTGACATTGAGTGATTCCTTCTGTGGATGCCAGAGTGCTGCTTGGCATTTCTTCTGCCTGTTCAATGTCCAGTTGTTTTATAATTTCCTCTGCCTCCACTGCTTGGCCCGGAGAGTCTGAACCTGGAGTGGCTTAAAAGACAGAATATGAATAATATGAAACACCAAAGCCATCCATTTTACAGATAAAACATCAAATGGATTATTAAAGCTTGACATGGTCACATCTGTGGAATTTTGTATTTTGATAATTAAATTTTGTGCTGACTGATCAGTTGTTTTTTCTATAGACAAAGTTTATGATGATTAATTTTATTCAATCCTTCATGACGCTTGTTTTAAACCTCAACTATCTAAGAGTGTCCTTGTTTCCTACCAGTTTTAGTTGCTGGTGAGAAAAAGTTGAAGACGGGAGAAAAGATGGTTCCAAGCAGGGTGGTACGAGGTGGGCTGGTCGCCGAGTCAACAGGTGCCTCCAGTTTACCGTTTGGTTTCATAGGTTTGCTATTGCAGGTCATTGTGTCTACTCAAAGGAAAAAGGACAAGAAGAAATTATGAGAATAAATAAATAAAAAGGCAAATTAATCTTAACAGAAAGCTACAAACAAGATCTGCGCACGTGCCTTATTATCTTTTAAGTTTTGCTTGTAACTCTGTGACCAGGATTATGAAAGCTGAATCTGGTACCTTTATTAGGAGTTTTCCTGCAAACTCTCGACACCGATTTGTTGGAAAGACCTCTGGTCTGAGGCGTTGAAGTAATGAGATCATTGTCAGATTTACAATCAATGCGACTCCTCTTGGCAGGGATATCCTGCTCCACCTGAAAAAGCACATAAAGTAAACAAAAACAGCAACACACAGTACTGGATTACAAATAATTTGCATTAACTTCAGACTGTCAGAACATTTTTGACTACTTTCCATAAATCTTTCGTAACTATTACAACCTGTTCAAAACAAAACTGATGCACCTTGCTGTCCTGTTTGTAAGCTATAGAAAATGTGAGCTCTCTGTAGTACAGAGCAGCATCCATGAGATCACAAGGCTGCAGTGGGCTCTATGGCTGAATGATGCTTGAGGGCATCTAGCCTGTTAGGTCTGTGTGAAGTAATACTTGGCTATTTGATCCCTCGTGGAAAATACTCAAAGAAAATATCTGGGTATACCATTCTCAGCCACAACAATTAAACCATGAATTTATCAAGTGAACAACTGTCATGCATAATGTGATGCTCTGCTGGAAACCTTCAACGTAGGATTCCTGGGAATGTTAGCTTAACACCTACCAATCAAGTAATCTTGATGTGTGGTTGCTCCTCAAAAGCGCTTTTCCTTAAAACTGTTAACTGAATGCTTACTGGTGCCTACCTTGACAGCATTTCCACGGATAAATTTCTTAATTGTGGAGAGCAGGCCTGTTTCATTCTTCTGCATTTTGCCTCGACTCCTTACCGGGGAAGGTTCTACTTCGTTATGTTTCCTTTTTGTCTGGGACTGGTGCGTTCGGTGGCCTGTGTTCGGCTGCTGAGGAGCTTTACGCACTCTCAGCCTCATCATGCTCCGACGTCACATAGAAAAATCTGACAAGAATAAAGGAAAAATATGTTAAAAAACATTAAAAAGTTGTGAAAAGCTGATAGATGCAGACACTCCATTTTACGTTTTATCATATGTATAAACAATGTGTAATAGGCAAACTAGTATTCTTCTTATCCAATACTACAATCATTTTTAGAGGGGTCTGGAAATATTTTGGATACTTACATTTAATCTAAAAGAAGTTCAAATGGAGTTTTTAACAATGTATACAACTTTGTACGAATTACAAAAAGTTTAAGAGCATACCACTTCTGGATTAATGTTCCCTTAGATCTTAAGATTAAAATGTTCAGAGCTCAACAACTTTTGTAAAGTTATAAGTATTTACAGAAGATTTTACATCTTTTAATACCAATGACTAACATTATCTAAAATATTTCTGTTGACAAACTTTCTGCATAAAGAAAAAAAATCAAACTGTTTTATCACAACAGAGAAAAAAGTTTCAAACACCTGTGATCCATTGACAAGTTATAAAAGAATTTATCATTGCTTAATTGCTTAAAACTTATTTTCTATCATGTGATTTCTTATTAAACTTCAGACACACATTACAGCCGAAATGCACTCCAGTACTTGCTTTGGACTCTTGCTGTACAACTCAAACATCAAATAATGGGTCAAACAAGCAACATTTTAACATACAGAATGATGTTATCAACTTGTTTGCAGTGCCTGCATCTCAACTCACAGCAAACAATCATGCTGATTAAAGTTGCCTCTTAACCACAGAAGAGAAATTCCTTAAAATCTGTAGAGAAACAACTCAACACGTGCCTTAGTGTCACCCACTCCCCCATTCTCATCTCTAACCAGAAGCCATGTGAAAATCGTATTAAAGAAGCTGTCAACCTAAACACGCGTTAACCATAAACACCTGTAAACTGTTTGGATTGGGAGAAAAGGGCCTGTTGTGAACAAAAAAAGCCAATTTTTTTTGAGGAATTTTAAGTTTTTTATTGAAAAAAAATATTCCCTGTAAAAACAGAACTGTGCAAAAACAAAACCATTTTAAGCCAAACGCTGTTGGCGAGAATAAACAAATGTTTGGACGGGGTGTCAGCGAAGTGGGCGGTGTATGTGATAAACAAGAGAGAGTGTAGTCCAAATTTTGAGTCTTTCACTTGATTTGTTAGGGCTTGGGCTTGTTGCTATAAGAAAGCTTTCTGTGTGAGCGCTTGGATGAATGTTGCTAAATTAGATCTGACAGCAAACGGCGCCGCTGACTGCCGTTACGTAACATCGGACAGGCTGTATTAACACAAACAGCGTCGACGGCTAATGCTAAGCAAGTGCTATCACGCAGTAACAACACAGTAATACACACCTTAAACTAAACTGACGCCGATGCCTCGTGTTTGGTAGCAGGACACTGTATTAATGTGGTGACACCTGACACTTAATAGCTAAATATGTATGCTGATTAGCACAATTAATGCTAACAAACCATATACTGTCATTGGGTTTTCTGGCTAACAGGCTACAGTTAGCTTTAATGCTAACAAAACGCCAAAGGCAAAAAGGTAATGCCGTGACATTATCCACTTCACTATGAACAGGACATCTCATATGCCCCCGCCAACATATGCTTGTTTAGCACGCAAACTATTTCTTTATTTGCTTGTAAAATAGAGGAAATAAACAAGTTATTTTGTCCGCTATCCAACTATGTTCAGCCATTAGACTACGCCCCCTTCGCTGACTAACGTTAGCCGCTAGCTAGCTGCAGCTGGCTTTCAAGGGGACAAATATTTTGTTTTAGATCATGTTTATTACTTACTGATGATCTCGGAAGCTCTCTGAAACTTGCCGCAGGGTTGTCAGCTCTCGGCCGCGACCGTGGCGGACACCAATAGAGGTCGAGCCGTAATTGTTGACTCGCCAGTTGTGTCCGTCGCTCGGTGGCAAGTCACAGATCAACCATGTCTTCGGACGCCATTTCCCGCCTCATCACAAACATAACGTTGGTGGTGCGCGAGGGAATGCGACACAGACGTAAGGGGAACCAACGTGGCGGAGAACACAGTTAACAGGAAAATAGCGCAACTGGATTAATGCTCTGTGCCTCGTTACTGGTGTTAATTTATGATTACAATGAATCTTTAAGAATGCGCAAATATATATTTTTTTATATTTATCATTTTAAAAAATCTCATGCGAACGTTTATTTTCGTGGACGAATTACAGAACGGACCCACAGTGCATAACCTTTGGACCCCATATTTAAATAATAGGAAGAGACAAAGTATGCATGCAAAGTCAGTTGCAAAGAAAATACTAAAAATTAACACAACAAAAAAGATAGAAAGAAACTACTACGATCCCACATTTGACATTTAACACCCAGAATGAGGCATTACAAGTTAAAACTGAGTCAAGATGTCAAATAAAATGGAAACGCATTGAGGATTCATAACCTGTGACACAACCATACAAATATGACATAAATGACCACAGAGACAAATGATGACATCAATGAAAAATGGATTAAATAAAACAAATATGATATTAAAAGAAATACCCAGCTTTTTTTCTTCTTGAGCTCAAAAGGACAAAATATGCACATGGTTGGAATTTTGGTTCCCTTTACAAGCAAGCAACAAAAGTCAATATAAAAAGTAACCTCTGAAATGGAATATTATGGCTCGAGCGATTACAGTTTGGTAGAGATCTAGATCACAGCCTGGACCCAGAGATTTTTTTAAGCATTCCTTTTTTTATGGGGAGATAGACATTGACTTCTGATGCCTGGAGGGCATGAACAATACAGCTGACACAATTTGGAAAACCAAAATATGTGTAAAATTATTCTATTAACAAACCACTATTCAGCAGAGCATCAAAATGTTTGACTGAGATGTGCACAAAGAAAATAATCACAATGTAGAAAATCCTGACAGTGATATTTCAAATGTAAGAAAAAGCGCTTTAACTTTTCATGTTAATGGTCCAGCATTCTAAAAACACAACTATTACAAAATGCTTGTTCAAATGAGGTACTGTATGTGTAGTTCTGGCTCTAGAAGTTCAACGGAGCAAAAAGGCAGGACAAATTAAACCACCATTAAACATTTGGCATATGATAACCAACCTACACCAATATGGACAAGTTTAAATGTAGCAACATGGAAAGAGTATATTTCTATACAGAAGCATACATCAACATTCTGCTTTGCCAGGTTACACTGCAACTAACACAATAAATTCACAACATCATAAATTGAATCTTTGAAATTGTGTATCAGTTTATTGGATTGATCTGGACCATGCAGGCATGAATTATGTACCCAGCAGGTAAAACTTACAAACATCCCCCAAATACACAGGCACATGGTGGATTACAAATTATTATTGAAAAACAAAACTTGAGCATAAAATTGTTCCTCGCTGCAGGAAATTTTGTCATTCAGTGAGCTGTCAAAGGCACCAACTTCCACCAATGAACAGTTTAAAGCTAAATGTAAAAGTCATTTGTCTTCATTGTAATACCCATGTACCTATATGCAGGTTTAGACATGATATTTAATGAAGAATATTTTGATCTAACATGTTTTGATCTTCAAAACAAAGATTATAGATTCATTCAATTCTGTTTACAGGTTAGGACATGATTATTTTCATGTGTTTTTTTGTCAGGTTAGGTTATGATAAGTGTAATATTTTTATCAAACAAACCGATGGCGAGTCTCTATTTCATCCCCAGATGAAGGAGCTTCCTGTACGGCCCCGGCCCGCCCCACAGACCCCTAATAGAGGAGAAATAAAGGAGGAAAGCATTTTGTAGTGTGTGAAGAGGAGATGACATTCACTATATCAACTATTAAAATGTTAATTTACTGTATACATACGTGAGAAGGCCATGCCAGTAGAGGTGAGGCATCACATCTGCTTTCATGTAGTACATTAGTTTTCTCTCTTTGGCCTGGTTGATGGGGAACGTTTCCAGTGGTTGTGCGTTGTAGTCAAACTCTGCCAGAACAACTGTGTTGTAGCTCGTGACCAGGGGGCAAGAGGTGTACCCGTCGTACTATTAATCAGAAAACGAATGGAGGTGCATTTTCATATCGTTTTTTTCAAAGGGTTACTTCAAACACAATAGACAGAATATCATTCAAAATTTAGTGTTCACATTAATTTGACACTTACTTTTTTATCTGGTTTCTCATTTTTCAGCACTTTCTTGATAGTTCTGTGGAGGATTGCAGACTGTGCAGCTTAAAAATAAAAATACAAAAAAATAACATTTTAAGTTGTTTCAGAGTGTCATATTGTACAAATAAACCCAACCCAGGCACTATTCAGAGTTGAAGATTGTTGATGCCTTTCTTTAAAGCCGCAGCCTGTCCAAGCATGCATAAAAACAGACTAATCTCTTCTCCACCTACAGTTTCACACCCACCATAACACAATAAAAAATACAAATATGACTCCATGTTATGCTCCCAAAAGACATATAAACAAGGCTTAAGTGTGCTATCATAAAACTCCATCTTTTATTTCTTAACATTTAATTAAAAAAACTCTTTTAAAGTTCAATCAACATTAAATGCATCTTTTAAAAAAAGAGACTTATTATTTCACTCCCTAAGAGCCCTACCTCATCTTTCAGGGATCTGCGAATCCTGTCATCGAGGTCTGCTGTCCTGCAGGTTTCGGGGGTTTTCTGTTTGAACGCACCTGATTTAGTTTAATGGCTCATTAAAAGGTTTGTACAGAACATAACAGGCAGTTGGAGCAAGGAAACATCTAAAACCTGCAGGACAGTGGACCTTAAGGAGTAGATAAGCTGGTCCCTGGATAACTTATTCCCCAAGACAACCAATCAGACCCTTAGTAGTTGAATTTCAACAAACTGTGGCCATGTAAAATATGAACCATATGTCGTTATTTTTCTGGTTGCTAAATGACCCGTAACAGGCATGACTGATATATAAACCTGGAAAAGAATAAGATATTAACTTAACACAACTGAACTGGATCAGGACACTTATGTATCATGTTCATCTTATGTTCATCTATATCTAACAGTGCATTTAAAGCTAAAACAATCAAATCTGTCATTAGCACCAGTATTTACGGCCTTTGTTGCAACAGCCCAAACTGTCACTGGCTGTTTCATTTCATAATACATGCACAAAAAGACACACGACAAAATTCCCAGAACAGGAGAGCTGTAGGTCAAAGAAAATGAAAGAACTGTTTCTGTCTGAAGGTGTTAAGAGCACAGTGACCTCAATATTATGTAACGGGAGAAACTTGACACTCTCGAGCCTGAGCTGAATAACAATCTTAGCAGGTCAGATCTAACTTGATCCTCGGAAGTCATGCACAGAGACAGCAGAACCTTTCAGGGCGACGCCAGTTTTAGTTTTACTCCATCTGACCGGCCTGAGTAAATGACACAACTAGCTTAGAGTTTGTCTAATGGCAGTTTGAAGAAAAAGCCAAATATGAAGAAATGAACCCATCTAATGGCCTTTTATGAAACTGTGAATACAAATTTGCTCTGAACGTATTGCCTGGTAAAATACAGGTTAAATAGAAAAATAAAAGAAAATAAAATGCAGCAAAATACAGTGAAATCTCCTGTTTGTGACTTGTTTCAGAGTTTTGCAACATGAGACTCAGGTGAGGCTTCGTTTTCTAATAACAATGACACAGCTAAAGACAAAGCAGGGGTAGCTTCAGGACAAGTTCCTAGCAGTGTTTTCACATGTACACCGTGTCTTTGTCACGTTCGACATGTCATTCACCGAGACTGTTCCCATGAAAAGGCAAATGCCTGAATCATTTGGACCGGAAAGCTGATTGTTCCAGTTACAGCCCAAATTTAAACCTCACAGAGCATCTGCAGGGAGACCAAGCAATGACAGCTGACAGATTAGATTTCCGGATGTTTACTCAATTTGAACACATTTACTAAAAATGTGTTCTCACTTCATCATTAAATATTACCAACTTTCAATTGTAGGGGAAAATGTCTATGTATTAATATGCAGACCAGGTTAATATGTCTGAAATGTTTTTAAACACAACTATATGTTGTTTACAATGTATGCACAATGACAGGTTAAAATCAGGGTCTTGGACTTGGTGCAAAAAGTCATCAGGAATTTCCCACCAATTACTCAACAGTTGGCACAGAGGAAGCGTTTCTGCAACAGGAAATTTGACTCGTCCAGACAGGCACAGTTAAACTTTTCTCTCCTTGTGTTTCTGAAATGTAAGGATGACTGTCACACAATTATACTCAAAGATATCTGATAACTGTCAGATACCAAAAGATATTCCTCCCATTACTAACTGCACATGGGTGTGATTTACACGTTTATGGCGCTGTGTAAACACAGGATTGTGCAATGCAATTTTTTATGAATCATGATTTTCAAATACAAAATACAAAAAAAAAAAAAGGGTGATGACAAAGTTAATACAATGTATGTCACAAAATTGTGTTTTCCAGCATCAATAAAAGAAATGACGTAAAAGTTACTCACCCACGGCGGCTCCAGTTTTGGCTGTGGGGAGGCTGGTACAGTCTCCGATCCCAAACACATTTGGATATTTGTTATGCTGGAGGGTGTCTTTGTTGACATCCAACCAGCCAATCTGATCAGCTAGCGGACTACCTTTAATCACCAAACTGGGCCCCATTGGTGGTGTGACGTGAAGCATTTCATACTACAAGAGAGTTTAGAGTTACACCAAAATGCTGCACAAGGAGCACGGAAGCCAACTCTTAAGTGTAAATTACTGTTACGGCTAAACAATCACCTCTATCACTTTGGTTTCGCCTGGTTTGTCAAGGTTTTCAAACACAGCTTCTTGCTTGTCCGCCCGCACTTCAATCAGATTATGCCGAAGGTTCACTTGTAGGTCGCGTGTTTTCACAATGTCCCACAGTGTGTCAGCGTATTTCTTGATCCCAAACAGTACAGGGAGCGACGTGTTGTATATCACGTTGGCCTTCGCTCTTTTCCCTGTCTTAAACATGAACATAAA
Organism: Craterocephalus amniculus; assembly: GCA_036024015.1. Taxonomy (NCBI): domain Eukaryota; kingdom Metazoa; phylum Chordata; class Actinopteri; order Atheriniformes; family Atherinidae; genus Craterocephalus; species Craterocephalus amniculus. Next base: position 1,811 of record JAVQJG010054844.1, on the reverse strand, counting down.
TTTACATTAGAAAATTCAGGGCAACACAACATCATCACAGGATTTTCAAAGATTCGCAGGTACCTTTCTGAGAAAAGCATCTGACAGGTACATGATCTTTTGTGGGGCTCCGGCGCATTTCACTGGGGTATTTGGGAAGGTGAACACAGCGTTGCCCTCTTTGAAGTCCTGCAGAGCCTTCCATGTTTTCTCCACAGTTTGGACAGAGTAGTTTGAGCCAATCTTTGGTTGATCAAATCCCTCCGGCAGCCCTTTAATCTACTTAGAAGAAGAGCAAAGACACCTTAGAACATTTTACTAGGCCGAGGCAGAATGATTGGGTAAAAGAGTAGGACCTCACCTTCTCATAATGAAGTTGTAAACCAAGAGCTACAATCAAGTATTCATATGAGATCTGTAGAGAGAAATAGGACCTCATGTAGTTACTGCAACTCCTTGACTAGTCCATTCAGTGGACTGTAAGCGAACGTACCTCATTTCCATCATCTGTGAAGACGGTGTTTTTGTCTGGGTTTATTTCCTGAACCTTAGATTTCACCCACTTCACTCCAGATGGCATAACACTGGCGGTGGGACGACCTGATGAGGCAACGGTTTTTGCACCAGCACCAACCAGAGTCCATATCGGCTGATAGTAGTGCATCTAAAAAAATAGAAAGAGGAGTTATTTAGTCGTTCTATATTAGATCCGGTGTCATGTATCTGATTAAACTTTAAAATATGAGCTTTTAATCCATTCAGCATGTTTTTGGTTTATTAATAGAATAAATTAGGGAAATATGTGCTCATAAATGCCGGGATCCTCGCCTCTGAGGGCTCCACAACAGCCACATTCTCCGCTCCAACCAGCCTCTTCATACGTGCAGACATTGCTATTCCCCCACTTCCTCCTCCAAGGACCAACATTTTGTAATGCTGCTTGGCAGAGACCCGGCTGCTGGTGTGAAAATGAGAGATAGCGATGCCTGTAGGGTGGCACTGACTCAGATGACGCATCGAGGCCATATTTCCTCTGATCCTTCAAGACAAGTTAGGTTTGGTTAGTAAAGATTTCCTCATACAGTGCAAATTCACCACATTTGATTAAAAAAACCGTGCACTTCCTGTTTAGCTGCTGCTGATTAAAAATTTGTTCAGTCAATTACTGTAACTGGTAGAGTAAATAATACATAATGATTACTTCTTTCAAAGTTGTTTGTTTTTTATCTAAAACTCTCTCGGCAATAATAAGGTCATGGATGTGACAGAGGTTTCTTAAGCCACAGCTATTGTAATAGTGCAGAACCGCACACACAATAAAAAGTGTAGAAATCTGGTTGCAGCGGTAAGGCTTGAAAATAGCACCACTCACAATGACTTAGCAGAATGTATGTGTACGTTTAACGTAGCCAAATGTGTAGCTGTTACACAAACAGTAGAAGCAGACACGTAATGGCATGTAAGCGTACTCCTATCAGGTAATCAGTGAAACGTGCAGACCTGATAGTTGCTGCGTAGTGCGCAGTTACCTGCTCCCAAAACAATAATTCCTGCACAGCCACAGACCTGTGGACATAATGGAGGGATTACACAAATCTAAGACAAAACACTCACCTAAAAAAACAGACCGTCTATTTTCCCGTCAAGTCTAAAGGCCTATTTATGCTCCCTGACGGACGTAGTTTGGGGCGTCCGTTCACGTTCCAAGCGTCTCTGTTGTGCCATAAAGTGATCGTCTGCCAGAAACTGATCAAGAGTCGCGGGAGCGCGCACAGCCTCTAAATGTCGTGTCGCTCGGTTTCCCTCGGTGTCGCCAGACTGCAGCTGTTCGA
>JAVQJG010054842.1:0-15175 GCA_036024015.1 Craterocephalus amniculus | reverse complement strand
AAGCAACGTTTATGGTCGTCATGGCGACAGGAGGAGGGAAGGAGCATGCTCAGAACGAGCGGGATGAACTTAAAGCGGAATGAAGGTTTCCATGATAGAGGATGAGAGAGGAATTATCTGATTCAGGATTAAACCAGGAATAAACCAGCCTCTTTATTCAGAACTAACTTTCATTCAGAATTAACATTTAATCAGGAATGAAGTGTTTATACGCAGATTTTCACCTGTTTTAAAGCAGAATTAACTTTCATTCTGGATTAAAACTCTCATGTAAATGTGTGTGAAGTAGATTCATCCATGTTTAGTCATGAATCAGTATGAGTTACCAGGCTGAAGAAAGGTTACAGTAGAGGCTAATCCAGGTCTCCTGCTGTCATGGGACCGTCTGACAGTCACTTTTTACTCTTATCCAGAGTTGAACCCAATCTGAAAAGAACAAATTTGAAAACTTTGTAATCTTCATCACCTCCCTCCTCTTCCTCAGGTTTGCTGATTGATTCTCTGCTTAAAACTCTTCCGGCTTACTTGCCATCGATTTCATGAATCAAACAGCATCGGAAGAAGCGCATTAGCAGTAAACTGTTGTCTCCGCAGACTTCCTCCTGAACCTGCACAACCTCCACTAATACGTAAACACACACACTTGCAAACACACCCCGGGGGGTGCTTATATAACCGCGGCTGAATCAGGAGGTGGAGGTGAGCAGAGCCGCAGTGAGGAAGGAAGCAGAAGTACGTCTGCGCTGCGGCTGCTGGACGCCTGACCCAACGCAGCGGCGGATGACTCATGATGTACCACCACCACCTCTCCCTTTCACGCCCCACATCTCCTCATTCCTCCTCCATTTTCCTGCCCGCTCCACCACATTAATCTCTCATTAACTGCAAACCCACCTCCCTTTCTCTCTCCATCTTTGCTTTTACCAGCCATTACGCACACAAACAGCCATGGCCAGCAGGCCTGTGAGCTTCCACCGGCGGCGCGGCTACCCTCAGACAAATGAGGGGCGCAGGCCGCCATTTAAAGGGCAGCAGCAGAGTGGCTGTGAATGGGGCCCACAGATGGAGAAGTAATGGCCTTAAACAGGGCTAACGTGCTGCGCAGCCTGCATGCATGGCCAGCACAGGCGGGGAGGTGTCGGCGCTGCAGAGGGAAGCGTGCGTGCACGCTGCATGCTGTCTGGATGGGGAGTGAGTCAGAGCGTCATGCTGAATATAAATGACTCAACGCACATTAAGATGTCACCGTTTGAATGAAGGCGAAGGCCGAGGCAGCATGTAGGAGGGCGTATTAACCCCTTCCGCCCCCACGCTCCTTTTAAAACCTCTGTCTGGCTGCGTGGTCGAGAAATTACCAGGAAAACACACCATCATGTGGATGAATGGGCCGCAGATGAAAAGGTAGCAGGCACAGCTGAGGACTCTGCAGAGGCTCTCAAGCATATTGATCAGTTTCCATTTTATTCTCTGCGTGTTAGTGGCCAGAGTCTGTTCAATTCTACATTTAATGATGAGTTTATCATGAAGGCAAGGAGATGTAACACCCTGATTACATACTGGCCTTCATCACCGGCAGGTTAAACTATTCAGAACCCTTCTTTCATTCAACCCAATCACTCTGCTGGCCTCTAAATTAAAACAATTTTCATCTTTCCACTCATCTACACACTGTATCCTCACTCAGTAATATTCCACGCTGCTTCTGTTCAATGTTCTCTGTATCGTTTTATTTATTAGTGTGTTTATTGATTGTTTTTGTTGTTGTGTTTTATCCTGTAAGGTCACCTTGAGCGTAGAGAGAGGCGTCAACAAATAAAATGAATTATCATTATTATGATGATGATTATTGTGATTATTATTATGATTATTATTATACACAGTTCCTGAACGGACACTAAAGCCCAGCTTATTTCTCTTTTTAACCCCTAACGGAGCAGCATGGGGGTCTATTGCCATCTTGTTTTAGTTTACCAGGCTAACGCTAATGTTAAATCCGATGTGTGACGTTACTACGGCTTATGTTGTCCCACATGAAGCCCTCAGTGTACTGCAGCGCATCAGCAGGTTGCCGAGGCTTTTATGTAGATACGAGGTTTTACAGAGCACCGTAGTGTTCAGCCAGCTAACGCTAACGTTACTGAAGCCCCAAAGTAGAACAAGGTTACTCATTCCAGTCCTGCGAGATCCACCATCCAGCAGGATCTCCATGTGTCCAACACACCTGATTCCATTTTGCTGTTGGATCCATTAAATCTAACTCAGGTGTGTTGAAACAGGAATACAGGATAGGAATGATTAACCATGACGTAGAACTAGCACTTCTCTAGTTATTGTTTTTTTTTCCTGTGAATTTTATTAAGAAAATGAGCATGACACATTGAACCAGTGTTAAAATAGTTGTCCTGCATTTTATAACATTATTAGTCCAGGAAATACTTGCATTTGAGCATTTCTTTGGACTCAGTTGCATCCATCTTGCAGGATTCACTCGGCATTCTGGGAGATTTTTCATTCCTCTTCGTTTGAATTGAGATCCTGAAAAATCGTTGTTTGAGGGGGGAATTCTGAAGGCGTCTTTTTCCTCAACCTACCAGCATAATGATGCGCACAGATAACACATTCACACTAGCTACACGAAGTTGAGCGTGCAGAAATGTCCGCTAATGCTAAAAAACACCAAACATGAAGCCCGGGTTCCACCGTTAAAAGCTGGGGTGTCAAACATATGGCCGGGGGGGCAAAACTGTTCCGCCAAATGGTCCAATCAGGATGAAGTTAGTAAATATGGAAATACATATCAGTTATATAAAATAGATGGATGTTTACTGCTATGTTATAATAACATTAATGATTATCTTATGATACAAACCAATATAATAAAAGTAAAATATAATAAAAGCAACTATCTTGATCAAATGAACTATTTTTTTTAAATAATAAAGCTATTATAATAAAATAAATATTTAATAAAACCATTTTCATAAAACAAAAATTTTGGTGTAATATATCACAAATTTAGTTTTCAAGTATTTTTTATTTATTTAATACATGTAAAGGTGATGTAGAAATTAAAATACTGAATGGGTGTCTCAGACAAAATATTTTTGATATGTAATTTATAGTAACTTGCTTTTATAGGAGATGATGTTGCTATCTTACTGGTCGGGCCCACTGGAGATGGAACTGGACTCTAGGCGGTCCTTGAATTAAAATGGAGTTTGACCCCCCTGGTGGATTTAGTCTGAATCTGCATTACAAGGTGAAACACATGTAGAAATACTGAAACGTGACGAGGCAATGAAGCAGCAGCGAAGTACACCTGACTTTAAAGCACTTGTTCAACCCAGTAAAGACTAGATTTCTCTAAGTAACTTAGAAAATGGAGCATAAAGACAGAAAATTAGGTGTTAGAAAACGGATAAACTACTAATAACAAAGCTGATTCAATTGAATTCAACTTTATTTGTAAATCACCAGTCCACGACAGTGTCATCTCAGGGCGCGAGATTAAATGTCGGTCTTCACAAAAAAAGTCAAACGAGTCCGATTTTGTTTATTACTGGAGGAATTTTGATTAAATAGATTTGGTTAATTGCTTAGTCATTACATTCACTCTAACTAGTCTCAGTTTGCAAACGGGATACGACTGATCACATAATATAAAGAAATAAAATTAATATTACGCATAATAGATTTCTTCATGCGCAGAGTTGTAAATAAAACGGTATGACACCTAGTTTAATGGCAATATTTGGACAAATAGGTCTTGTTACATTTTGGATGCAATATCAGAGGAAAGCAAAAAGTAATAATAAGTGTTAGGATGAACACAGAGATAGAATAAATGCTAAGATCTGAGGCCTCTCTTGTTTGATGCCTCGCCATTATAAACCTGCATGTTGCAGAGTTTTGTATATTCCAGCTGGGAAAAGGTGAGAAACATATGGAAGAATCAGAGAGGTGGACTGTAGCTGCACCTCTGCAGCTCTGGAGGAGATGAAAGTCCTTCAAAGATCTGAGAGGATCAAAGTTAGAAGAGTAAAAGCTGTTGTTTGTGGTTTTTAGCCATTCTTCCTCTTCCTTCTGGTAGAAACCAGTAGTTATTGTTCCCTTCCTGCTCAGGATGATATTTCAGCTGATAGGACGCCGTCATTAACATTTTTAAGCCTTTGTTGGTTTAACACCCAAAATCCTCCACTCTGCACGAGGTGCATGAAATCCCACTCTCTGGATGAAGGCAGGTTCCGGTCCAGCTCTGTCAGAGTAAAAACTTCTGATCCCAAGTCACAGACTCTGATACGAGAAGCAGCACGATAAGGACGGGAAGTTTTCAGTCGCCGACGCAGCTGAACACACTCCCACCTTCCTCCACATTATCAGCGACAAACAGAAAGCTAACAAGTCTGAATGCTGCTGTTTTCACACACCTACATGTGTGTTCATCTCAGACATAAACAGATTCTTTGTGATTCTGTCTGCAGACAGAAAGTTATCCCACAGATGTGACCGGGTTGGAGCCCAGCAGAAAGCAGTTTTATAATGTGACTAATACATTTAGCCTGTCAGGTTTATTAGCCATTAACAAGCTACAGAACTAACTAATGTTCTCCTCATAGTTCCTCCTCACACACATGAATGCCTGCAGCTTCCTCCGAGCCACGCCGATGAAAATAAAACCCAGAGTGCGATAAACTCTACGTAGCCATAACTGTAAATCTTCTGCCTGCCAGCCGACGAGACAGAGCCGCTCCTCCACTCTGGATGCTGAACAGCATCTGAGATGATGTCATACAGCCGACAGCCCAAAACGTGAATAAACCACAGCAACTCTAACTTTATTTAAAACAACGCAACCAGGTGCAACATGGACAATTTATATGAAGAAACAAAGCCTAACGTGGCCGGTCCACATGTATCCGGTCAGATGGAGTTAAGCAGGAGAGATCTGCCCTGACTTCCTGTTTGTGATTAGTAAGACGACGCTGTGATTGGATCGCTATAAAACTTCAGCGCCTTGGTGAATGAGATATGTGGACAAATTTCTCACTTGACATAAAGAAAAGGGAAACTTTTTATAGCCTGTGTGAAGCGACTATCACTGGTGAAAGCTAAGCTAGGCTAAGCATGCTAAAGCTAACAAGAGTTTTTGTAAGGCTGCAAACTTAAGATGCTGGAAGTAAATAATATATTTTATATTATACCATTAATCTGAGATGGAAATCATTCAGTCTAAAAACCTGAACAGGATTTAACCATGAAACTCCCATGATTCAGATCATAGATTCAGGTCTGCTCTGTGAGGCGGGGGCTAGCCGGTAAATTTCTGCTACAGCTCTTAGGTAAAAGAGCGGAATGTTTGCCTGAATGCAGACGGGATTAAAGACAAAGTTTGCAACATTCCCACTTTTCAGAGCAAGTCTGAAGCTTTAATAAAACTTTGTGGATCGGGTCGCACAGATTCCTCCTTCAGAGCTTTGTGTAAGAACTGCTGACACCTGGTGGTAAAAAGAAGCTCAGAAATTCCTTCAAATCCTTCAAGCACATCGTTGAATTTACATGTTTTCATCTGCTGGTGGATCCAGTGGCCTTACTAGCCAAACATCTCAGGAGCAGAACAAAGTTCGATTAAATAATAAACCAATGATAAGAAAATAAGCAAAATCACTTGGTGAAGTCCGCAGTGCAGACAGAGATGGTGGTTAGTCAGCATATTCACAGTTCCACAAATGAAGCAAGGGCTCTTTGCATCCATACACAACAAATGTTGGACTTCTCTAACTTTACCGTTGATGACTGGGAAAAAAATGTAGAGTAGTTAAATTTTCAAGAACTTTGTCTAAAATGAAGGAGTGAGGCAGAATAAGAGGAGCTCTGAGACTCGGTGCATTAAAATGCATTTTGCTGAGATGTCACCAAAGTTTCTACAGTAGCTGCACTGAGATAACGACGTCTGACAAAACAGCCCAGTGAAAGCTCAATGCAGCGGAATAACATAGGAATCATTTCTGGCATTGCTGCAGAGAAGCATGTAAAGTGTCAAAAAGATGTCGCTCCAGGAAGGAGTGTTAGAACTCTGTCGTTTTGGAAGAATCCAAACTATTCGGGATTCATTTCTGGAGAGCGTCCCAAGAGGCCGAGTGCAACGGAGACCAGTTTATTCAGAAAAATTTCTCCTTATCCTGTATCTTAGCACTTTTAAAGTTTTACCAAATTGTATCATCTTTTAGGATAATAAGTTACTAATCTGTTTGGGTAAAATAGTTAAACATAAATGATGTAGAAGTCACGTGGAGTTCTGTCAGTCATCGCATCCTGATACTATAACTCAACATGTCTGGCTGTCCCTGCTTATCACTACGAAACAATCCCATTTGTTTTCTTCTATTGGTGCGTTTGATGAGCGTGGATCAAAGTGCAATACCAGCGGTGGCCACTAGGTGCTGCCTCTAAAAAATAAACCGTCAGCTTCTCTGATGAAACTCAGTATGGTTCAATCTCTGGTCCATGTCCTGGTCAACCTTCTGAAATTATTCAACAACGTATAAGCGTCAGTACGAAAGAATATTAGGCCCAGTGAAAAACAAAAATAGAATTATGAGAAAAACGTCAGAATTCTGACTTTTAATTGATTTTTTTTGTTTAAATATATTGGATAAATTGTGAACAAAACATATTTATATAAAGTGTACTTTACAAGATTTAAAAAAAAAAATACTGAAATGCAGGAAAAATATTAATAAAAACAGAATAAATCTCAGTAACATCTGAGCAAATTTAAAGGTGGAGTCCGGAGCCGTTTCCCGTCTCTTTTAGTAAACACAATTCAAACTGAGCTCCCCTCCCCTCGCGCTGATCAGCGCCCGCCATTTTTTTCTGAGAATTTGAGTCAAGTGTGTGGTGCTTCAGCCAGTCGGTGCAAAGCGCTGCATCCTCAGCTCTGTCATTGGCTGGAGGTAAATACACAAACTGCCGCCCAGAACCGTCCTGACGTCACCAAAACAAAGGGAAAAACCAAAACACGGACAGGGGGAGAGGGAGCTGCAAACAGAATCACCTCCACACAAGAGTACAGGATCAAACGTGCAGATTGAGACGGATTTCATTCGTACAATCTAGCATTGACCCTACCTTTATGTATAGTTCTTACTATAAACTATAAAGTTATTATTTCTGAGGAATACTTTCTGCAGGTGTGTTTGTGTGAATGGTGCATGCTGGACATCAGACTCACATGCCATCATGGATCATTTGTGAGGGGTTGCATCTGTAACTCATGATCCACACATCTCTAGCCTTTAAATTATTTAATCAACAGGTTTTTTTTCCCAAGTTAAATGCTCAATATTTCAATTAGAACAAGCTGAGTCTTAAATGGATTTTCCATGAAAAGGACTTTGTGTGATTCAGAAAAACTAAATGTGGTCCACATGTGCAAACATATGCTGTCTGAACATTTCCATGGAAATCACATGCTCTCCATGTGAAAATGTTATGTCCACATATGAATTTCATGTGTTTGTTCTGTAAGGGATGTATGAACAAAATGGTTTTTGATGAAGACTTAAGGTCACCATGTTTCCATGCCAACGTGAAGGAAACTCAACTAGTCCAGGATTGGGTTGGAAAAATCCATGGGAATTAACCGGAGATTTACTAAATTAAAGGTTTATTCCCATAACAGGGAATTTAAATATAATTAATGAAAATATATATTGTAGCATAAAACTTGGATGTCTGTCTATGCTACCCAATCACGTGCACACACTTACTGCAGGGCTTTTTGCTTTTTCTGCATAAAAAGACGAATCACTTGTGATGAGGTAGACTAAGTCTCACATCATACTGTCCAACACTGCAGATGTCGCATTCATTCATGTTCATGTGTGAATCTACACATAGTGGCTTTAATCCAATGTGAAAAAAATATTTTTCTGAAAGAATTAACTTGAGGATGTGGAACTTCTTGTTTTCTGAAGAAATACATAGAGGATTTTCTGGGCAAAGCTTTTTTAAGTAATGAAAATCTTGTTGGCTCGTTGACGTCTGATTTCCTTCCAAAGATCTGGACCATTTTCAGCCTCCGGGAGACAATAAGTGTCGCTGCTGCAACACAGACTAACAAATGTCCACATCGGCTCTCATTTGTAAGAGATAATTATACAGAAATGTCACAATTTGCCAATTTTTTCAGTAGATTTATGTTTGCAAAGCAGCTTTAGCTCTGAAATGTGTGAGATTATGTGAGTAACCCTGCAGCGAACACGGAGGAGACTCCGCTGTAAATCAAACAGATGTGGCCGTATTTCTGTGTCTGAGTCCACTGAAAGATTATCAATGACATCGGGATGTACACCAACATTTGTCCCCGTCTCCCACCAATTCCCCCCATCAGCCTTCCTGGAAGCAGCCACTGAATGGTCTAATCTCTCCTCACAAATTACCTGTGTCTCTCATCTCTTCCCAGCGGCACACGCTGCCCTCAGACGTCACACGGTAACGCCGGCTGTTCACAGCCGTAATGTCGGGGCCTGAACTGACTCTGGGAAATGTAAAAGGTGGGTGAAAACAAGCGATGTGGTTCAATCTCAGATTCCCCACTGGCCCCGAGCCATCACAGCCATTGACTGGCTCATGTAATTCTGCTCTGATTCAGCTTGACCAATCAATGAGCTGCAGACTTACTTCCTGTGACAGTGCAGCCATTAAACTCAGAGTTAAAAAAAAAAAGCTTTCTCTTGGTTCTGGAAATACACAGTTTACTCCCACCAACACACACAGTAACCGCCACTCTACTTTACATCATGAGTGAACACAAAGGCCGGTTAATGCATAAACACAGACGGATTACAGAAGAAAATCTTAATTTACAGCAACCATTTCAGTCAAAGTTATTTTACATTCTTATTTTAAAACAGAATCAGCAAAAGTCAAAATCTTTAACACACATACTAACAAACAGCAGCATTTAAAGGGACAGTGTGTAACTCTGAACCCAAACAGCAGCATAATGTGAGGAATGATGGAGGATTTCTGGGGTCATTAACAGTGTCTGATGAGTGTTAGCGCTCCGAAGCGGCTGCCCTCTTCAGAAAACAGACAATGTAGCTTCATGGTAGCGGATCCGTCTCTCATGGGATCATGTGACCTGCATCGATTTACTTTTCTATGTCTTCAAGCAGCGTTTATTCAGAACAGCAGCAGTAAGTCCTGATGAGCTGCAGAACGGTGCAGCATACATCTGTGTCTAAATGCGGGTGTTTGAAGCTAACGGCTACAGACCAAACACTGATCTTAAGTCTGTTTTATGTATGGAAGTCTAAACGGGGACAGGTGAGCCGGCGTGCAGGCATTTACCTTTCATCATTTTATTTAGCTGTTTTGTCCATTTGTCCCTGTTAAATAAACATAAAACTGATTTTTTTAAAAAGGACATTAACCTTTACATCATCAAACCGCGTGCAACACAGAGTGAAAGCAGGTACTCCAATAAGCCAGAACATTAAAACCGCTTGCAGGTGAGGTAAGCCTAAATGACCATTTGGTGCCATAACATCATGGATGATGTCCGGTCTCTGGACAGCTGGTGAAATAGCTCCTCCAGTACTCATAGAGAACGTTGCAGTTTCACAACGAGGGCTCACACATTGTGCACACACGTTCTGTTGATGCTGGACAGGGATGATATCAGCTGTATCAGCAATCTGCCAACCTGTTAAATGGTAAATGAGGTTAAATGTACGCTTCACACGTGAGATCTGCCCCATCCTGCTGTAGAGGAGACGTCAGGTTTCTGTGAGTCTGGTGCTGGAGACGTTGCAACACATCCGCTCTCATCTGTTCCATCCCAAAAAGGCAACGGTAGCAGCAGGTAGGGACGGGCAACCGATTAATTTGTCTTAAATCAATTACCATTGATTATTGTTTATTGATTAATGTTTTCATATTAAAATGATCATCGTATGCATTTGATAAATCGCTTAAAAGACAAGATAATTGACTAAAATCGTAACGATCAAATAATCGATCATCGATAATTATGCCCATCCCTAGCAGCAGGTGTATAAAATGATTAACAAGGTTCATTCACACCTTAAACCAAGTCCATATAAAGGCAACTATAGGCCACAATTTAGTCTAACCACAAGTTGTCATGACAACAATGGAAGCAGTTTTTTATATATTGGGTCAAAGCTTGTGAAATATTTTCCCCTGATCCGTGTGTGGGAAATGCTCCGTCTATCCGTGTTTTCTGCTCAGCTGAGGTCTGCGGGTGGAAGCACCAGGGAGACAAAACACCTCTCCCCGGGGACGCTCTCCAGGGGGGCTGGCTACGTCCTGGAGGTCTCCTCACAGCGCTCCTGGGGGACTGGCTGCGTCCTGGAGGTCTCCTCACAGCGCTCCTGGGGGACTGGCTATGTCCTGGAGCTCTCCTCACAGTAGGAAAACATTGAAAACCTCCAAGCTGACCCCAGTGGCTCCTTGCCTGGTCTCTCAGCTCTCTCCTTACAGCAGAGACCCGGTAAGGAGGGAAGCTCATTTCATCCACTTGTATTCGCCATCTTATACTTTTGGTCACTACCCAAACCTCCTGACTATAAAACAGTGTTTTATTAAGTTAAATAAAACTAATCTGAACAGCAATACAAGGCTCAGTTTTATTATCAGAATTTATTCATCATACTGCGGTTTGAAGAAACACGATGCACAAAGACAGCAGTAAGGAGAGCGGAGAACACCGAGGTCGTACAAAAAGCCTTTGCTGAGTTGAAGGCGTTAGTATTTGAGGACTGGTGAAATATAAGACATGGAAATTGTTTACAAAGCAAGAAATAAACCTGATTACTACCTGAAACCTGTCCCTGGGCGGTGAATGAAGAGGAAAGAACTACCTGTAGGAACCTTTAAATGTATTGACTAAAGGCGGAACATGGTGGTAAATGGACTGTACTCATATAGCGCTTTTCTAGTCATGTGACACTCAAAGCGCTTTAACACCGCATGTGTCATTCACCCATTCACACAGCACCTATATTGGAACAACTAACACCCAGTCACACCTCCGATAGGCAAGGTAGGGTTCAGTGTCTTGCCCAAGGACACTTCGACACGTAGCAGGGAATCAAACCACCGACCTCCTGATTAGTGGACGACAGCTCCATCCACTGAGCTACAGCCGCCTTAATGGTGTTGGTGGCATTGTTCTTTATGACAAAATGACGATGAAAAGTCATAATTAGATAAGTGGTTCTTAACGCCGTTTCCTCTGGGACCCGCTTGGTGAAAATACTAAAAAGCTGTGGGCCCCCTGCCCCACCCAGAATTAGGGAGGTTCTCACCATAAATACTGGATTCAGGCTGAGTCCATGAAGCCAAAGTTACATCAGAAACATAAAGAAAATTACTTTTTTCTCTTTATTTGCCAAGTGTCATATTTGATCACTTGTTGGACGAACAAAATGCCCCATCAGGCCATGAAGTCATCAAAGATCAGGCGACGATCCACATATTTCTGTGAGATTAGCTTTTAACATAAAATGAGCAAAATGTTTCATACTGACCAAGTTATTATGATTGTTATTATTGTTAGAAAAATGACCACATTTTAAAGACTTATAATATTCTTCATTATCAAAATAACACTCCTCTACGGTTGTAGAGTATTTCAGTGAGTGTCCCCTTAAGGGTTAAAATTGGGACAATGTGAGCATTAATGACGGTGGCTCCAAATGTTCCAAACCCTGAGGCCTCCCGGGGGACCCCAGGCTGGGAACCAGTGGATTAGAGCAACAAGTGCTTTTCAGACACTCCAGAGTAAATGTATTATTTACTGTTTTTTTGGGGTTGCATTCGCTGACTATTGCATGTACAATATTTTCTGTTTATTATTAAAATGAGTCATTCATTCATGAAGCAGCGGGACACTGAGCCCTTCAGCAGACCAGTGGGTTGCAGCGGGATGCTTCGGGATGCAATGACTCACTCAAAGGTTGCATCTATGAAACCACTTGTCACGCTTGCAGACTTTTCCAGAACAGATTGAAGAACACTAGAAAAATATCCAAAGTGTTCAACTAACCTGCAAACACAGATCAGTGTCCTGTGTTTACCTCAGAACAAGCCACAAGACCACAAACACCAGCTGCTCATCCAATCAGAACCTTTTCAGCTGCATGAGGTTGGCCCATACATTATTCATCTGTAAGTTAATTCTGTGGCTACAGATAATATGGTTCATACACTCGTCTGCAGGATGATTCCTGCCCTACATTAAAGAAGAAAATAACAGCTGAAATGAACTGAAACTGATACAAGTCATAATAAACAAACATTTTATGAAAATCATGACTTTTTTTTGTAGTTCAACAGATGTTTTTCAAATTACAAGCAAAAAAAGCAGAGAAATGAATCTGGGCTCCGTCCCTCATTAGCTAATATTTAGCTGAACAATCCTCCATCAGTGCAATCGGCTGTTTTCTGGAGCTCTCCATCAGACTTCCACACCTGTCAACAGGTATTCAGACCCCTCCTCAGCAGATACCTGCTCTCATAGATCCAGGACCAGGTTGTTTGTTTGTCTTTTAATTATTTTTTCCAACTCAAATTAAAAAACAATGTCTAAATTATAATTCAGCAAATTTATCTTTATTATTCAAATTTTGGTCTCCAGTAATTTGAAATACTCTGAAGATTTTTTTTCTTTAACGGAAGTGGTCGGATCATTCTGCAGACCTCTCTAGAACAAGCATTGCTTATATTCAGCTTTGTACTCCTAACCTTCACGGCCATCTTTCTTTTCAGTTTTCTGCCTGCTGCTGGCATGACTCATCCCCCCCTCAGAGATCAATAACACTTCACATACTGTAATTTCATCTAAGAGCCATTAACATAGAAAAACCTTAAGGATACGCTGGTTTTAGAGAGCTGAATGCTTATGTCATCATGCTTACAGAAAAAATATTTTTATTATTCTGCTGTTTGGTGTAGGCGTTGGAAAGTACAGATCAGATGTTAATTAATGGAACAGCTTCTATCTGCTCGGCGTGTTGGAGCAACGAGCTACAGGGTGGAGATGGATGGGGCATCAAGCCTTCAGCTCCTTGGAGTCATCGATAATTCACATCTGAACATGCAGATATTTTTATATGTCCATTACTTATACTTGATGGAGGTGGTTATGTCATTTCATTGGAAATTAATGCTCATGAATCAGCCGACAAACAGGAAAACTATCTTCATTTGAATGTTTTAATGACTTTCCTTAACCACGCTGCGACTGACGGTCTGTTTACAGGATGCATGAGCTCCCTGTCATCATGCAAGATGAGAAACACAACAAACAGAGACTTTCAAAATATTCTGCTCTCCATCATAAGGGTGGGAAAATCAAATTGAAAAATCCAAAATCGGGATTTTTTATGTCACAATTTTAAAATCAATTGTTTTTGTTAAAAAATCTAACTTTATTCTAATTAATGCAAAAAAATTATAAATATTTATTATTATTTTATTTATCGTTTTTACTTGTCTTATCAGGCATTATAGCAGCTGAATGTTGGTCAGGCTACTGTTTTTTTGTTTCTAATTGAAATTAAGAAAAAAAACAGCAAAAAGATTTTTTGTAAAAAAAAATTTCTCCACAAAAATCTGCAATATCGAAGAATCACGACAATTGCAATTTAAATTGAATCAGCACCCAAAAAATTGGAAAGGAATCAAATCGGGAGGAAAGCATATCGTCCCGCCCTACTCCACCCCTAAAATCTGATTGGCCCTTCAAGTGCCACGCCAAGAATAAACAGTCAAATTCAGTGTAAACTGACCATTACCTGGTAAACCTCAGATGTCTAAGTGCAAGTGAATCCAAAAAGATGAAAATATATATTGGTCTACCAGTCCTGAGAAAATAATAATTGTTTTAAAAATAATATTGTCTATTTACTTTTCTAAATTTTGCTTTACTTTTTACATTTCATGACCATTTTACTTGTAATAATTAGCTTATTATATCCTAGAATCTGAAGTTATTTTTTAAAAGTTGTCATTTCCCAGGATGTGCCCTTTGCATCGCCCCCCATGAAAATATTTCTGGACACTGTCATGTGGTCACCCGACCCACGACACAACCTCCATTACCACAGCAACATAAATGCATTCATTCTCTGCTTAATTTAGCCATTGATTTCTTTAAACAGCAGATAGCGAAAGGCACCAGGCTGAAGTGTTTTATGGTCTTTGTGGAAAGTCCGACCCTCTGCAGACACACACTCACCGACACTCAGGCAGGGAGTGAGGAAGAAGGGGAGACAGAAGATCTGTCCCCAGGGATGATCAGTAAAAATCCCTGCCTGCTACTGTTAGCAGATCTGAGCGTGGCAGTGTGTGGGATCGGCAGCTCTGTCGCCGTTGGCATGTGTGGCTTCGCTCAGATCAGATGTGAACCAGCAGACTCACACACACAGCTGTGCTGCACCCAGCTGTTGGGACGGACAGACAGAAACCTAAACGTGCCATTTTTCCTGACAGCTCCCGTTATATCACTCTGATTAATATTTAATATTTATTACTGCTTTTACTACTTCCAGCAGTAAAGGGAAGGCACTTGTTTTAGGAAACAAATTGTGCCTTCTTATCGTTCTGTTCTTTACTTTTCACTTTCAAAATTCCATTTACCTTGTATTTGCTATATAACTAATACTTTACATCAAAACTTTTAATACTAATGCTTTATTAATTAGGAACCTTAGTGCAGATAACAAGGCTACTCAGGTAAACTGAGGAGTAAAGCTGGTATCTCTACTGTTACCAGAGTAAAACACTAGTTTCTATACTTCTACCAGAGTAAAACACTAGTTTCTATACTTCTACCAGAGTAAAACACTAGTTTCTATACTTCTACCAGAGTAAAATCCTAGTATCTCTGCTACTACCAGAGTAAAACACTAGTTTCTATACTTCTACCAGAGTAAAACCCTAGTATCTCTACTTCTACCAGAGTAAAATCCTAGTATCTCTGCTTCTACCAGAGTAAAACCCTAGTATCTCTACTTCTACCAGAGTAAAACCCTAGTATCTCTACTTCTACCAGAGTAAAACCCTAGTATCTCTGCTTCTACCAGAGTAAAACCCTAGTATCTCTACTTCTACCAGAGTAAAACCCTAGTTTCTATACTTCTAC
>JAVQJG010054837.1:0-11249 GCA_036024015.1 Craterocephalus amniculus | reverse complement strand
CGGCCATTTTTGGGCTTTCCGGCAGTCACGTAACTCGTGACGATGCCAAGATGGCGGAGGAAGGAACCGCCCAATGAGCTTCTTTTCAGCTCATCAGAATTCTATGGGTCACGTGGTTTCAGGGTTTGTCCATTATTTTTACAGTCTATGGATACAGCCCAAGTTTACACTAATTCCCACTACGTCCCCACTAAACTGGAAGACAACATCTTCTCTGGTGACGTTCCAGCTGAATGATGAGGACATTTTCTTTTAAGAGACCAAATAGCAGCACAAGAAGAACATGGAGATGTTGTTGTTTTGTTCGGATGGCAGCAGATTGCTCAGATGGCAGTGACGACCTCTTGGTCAAGAGTTTCCACCTTGACTTAACACTTCCATCTCCAAGAACAAGAAAATTCCACCCAGGAGCCCGTCCTCAAAACTTTGCAGAGTTGTTGCCTTCCCAACATGTCATCACCGAGTATGAGAGGAAATAACAGGTAACGAGTAACAGGAAGAAGCGAAAATGGGTTTACTAAAAACATCGGAATAGTTGGTATTACTGTAATTCAGTGTCCAAGATGGCTGACGCTTTGTAAACGCGCGACCCATGCAAATACAGATCGGACAGAAATACAGATTGGGCAGATATACTGACAACCTCTCTGGTGTCCTCTCCAGGGTGTTTGGGCTAATGCCTAGGAGCCTGAACACCTTAAAGGTTCCAGGAGAGGCCTGAGATAGATGTGTGTGGAAGCGGGTTTAAGGTTGTGAATTTGGTTTCAGGATGAGGGTACAATTTTTTTTATATCATCCTTTGACTTCATCCAGAGAGTGAGCTTTTAGGACGTAGGAACTGGTTTTATGACACAGGAAACGTTTCCATTGAGGGAAGCAGTTTAGCCCAATCAGTGGCGGAGGAGATAAATTGTGCCAGTTGGCTCATTTTAGGGGCGTCTACTCCACAGCAGTATTGTACAAGTCCCCTGATCTAATTAAAATTATGAAATAAAGTTTGTTCTGGATTTTGTCCGACTGCTTCACTGTTCCTGCCGCTCACACAGACGGTCCTGTCACAGAGATGAATGAGTCATTTTCATTCATTTATTCAGTTTATTACATAATTGAGTCTTAAGTCTACAGTAAAAGGATAGAGACTTTGATGTTACTCAGGGATCATTCATTTAGCTTTTTATTTTGTACAGTAGACAAACGGTAGAAGGACAGAAGTACTGTAGACGTACGGTGCAGAAGTAGATGTACGGCCGGACAGTGTTGAAGTGCTTCCAGTGTTGGTGCATTTCAGGCTCCTTGTGCATTCATCACCCGATGCACCACAGTGGCAGTGCTGAGCATAGTTAAGCAGAAACAAACCAGAGAAGAAGAAGAAGATAAATGGAAAGAGGAAAATTGTCGAAAAAGAGTGAAAACAGGAATATTGACAGTTCCACAAGATTTACAAATAAGGCTCTGCATGTGTTCAGGGCGTGTTGGTGGTTAGAAACAACTTTATAGCAGCGCGTTAGTGCCACCAAACGATGACTGAAACTAACGTTGTATCGAGAGTTAATTATGAACTCAGCACTGCCTCCTGGTGGAGGTCAGTCATTGCAACACAAAAGACCCATGGAAGTATTAAGACAGCGACACATGAAAACATTTGGAACATACGTCCCTATTTACGTCTGTCAGGGAGCAGAAATGGGCCTTAAAGGAAAACTTCACCCTCAGAATGATGTGCCTTCGTTTTCTACTCACCCTCATGCTGATTAACATCTGGAACACTTTTTTTATATTTATCATGCAGCTGGAGATGTGGGGAAGTTTTCGTTTTGTGTCAGTTTGGCTACAGTGATGCTAAATGGCATCCGAGAAAAAAGGTCCATAAAAGTCATAGGGAGCGGTCCCACCAGGGACGCCGCAGGGTGGCGGTGTGATGGTGGATGCATCGGCGGCCGCCGCACACGCACGCATGCATCACGCACGCACGCGAATCCAGGAAGTACAACATGCTAACGGTTTGGGCTCTAAAAATATACTAAAAGATGCCCTTTCCAATAAATTATGGACGCTACCCTTCAGGACACTTGGACAAGCAGTATGAAGAAATATTTACAAGTTTTTGTGGACTTTTTGAACCGGGCGCCGTTCAACATTACTGCAATGGAATATCTGCAGAATGAATGACAGCAGCGTTCTTGTCTCCATCGGAGCAGAAATCTTCCTCGAAGTGTATGAAGAAATGAAAAGAAGGGAAACAGCCATGGTAACAAAATAAAGAGAGAAATGTGGTTCAGTAAGGAGCGTGTAAATGTGTTAGTAATGCACAGCTACACACTTCGCTGGAACCAACACACCTACAACCCACATAATCTCAGAAAACACAGTTGTCCTGTGATTATGGATCATGAAACCTCAGGTTAAGCGTTTTTTTTTTGTTGTTTTTGGCAAGTTCTGGTGAGAGGTTAAAATGACACAGATGTGAGTAAAATGGTGTAAATGTGTGTGTCTGGCTACATCACGGGTCTTTTTTACGATCATCTTTTTGTCTTTTGCGTTTTGGAGACGATGAATCCAACCAAGTAGCGCTGACATTACGTTAACACTGGCCATTCATTTATAACATATCGGTGAAATAAGCGAGTTTCACAGCAGATAATGTCTAATTTAGGGGCTTTGATTTTTGGCACTGTCTGCTTCGATGGCATGAGACAAAGTGCCGTTGGATGGAACTAAATTACACAAAAACTTTATGGGTGAGTCTATGACCATATTTAATCCTAGAAATTAGGATAAAATAAAAAAATAAAAAAAGAACTTATCCTTTAAAAAAGAAACATATACTCATTTTCCATGATAGCGTCATTGTTTAGTTGCAGCGTCCTTATATGAAAATGATGGCTGCTAGAGTGTTGGGAAAGCCCGTTCACACCAATGGGGCGTTACATTGCGTTCTGAAGAGCTGGATAAAAAAAAATGTTTTTTGCTTTCCATTTCTTAAATTATAACGTTGGACTCCTTTGATGGTGGTTTGACATGGTCATCAGTAACAGACATATTGGTGCCTGTTTATGAAATAGAACAAATAAAATGCAAAATCTGAAAAATTCATTACAAAACAACCTTTACAGTGGTATGACGTACGAAACAGGGACTGAAGGAAGCAGGATGCATGTGCAGACGGTGTCTGAGCATAACAAAATGGCAGCCACCATTCATCACCACCAGAGTGTTTGTTATTACATTACAGCTAAAACCATACTAAACCACTGGTTCCCAAACTTTGTGACCCACGACCCCCAAGATGACAGACTGGTGATGTGACCCTCCCTCCTGGTGACAGTTATTATATATTAGATGGGTCAGCAGGATCCCTTTACATAAAGGCTTGGAAACAGTCTGTCTTCATAAATAAGGAGGATTAATGTAGATTTATTAATTAATTTATGTAGATTTATGAATTAATGTGTTAAAGAATGAAGGTGTTAAATCTGGGGTGTCAAACTCATTTAGTTCAGGGGCCTAGTGTGGCGCAGTTTGATCTAAAGTGGTTTAGACCAGTAAATTAACAGCAGAATAATCCAGAAAAACATGAAAGCTTTACATTTTTTGCTTGTTTTAGTGTAAGACAGTACAAATCACCTCATTTAATGATCTAAACTTTCAGAAAACACTATGAACAACCTGAATTTTCTTTAAAAAAATGCAAGTTCCCACATGTGGGTCCAAACCCACAGTTTGAGAACTACAGCGCTCAACGGTTAAACATGACTGAGCTCATCATGGAGAACAGAAACATGAATTTATTTCATGAGCTTCATACCGAGTAAATAGGCAGTCATCACCTGAATAACTGGCCGCTAGTTATCCACTGGATCCAAGCTTCATCCTTGTTTTTAATTTAAATCTGTTCTATCATCTGGTTGATCGCTTCAAACAACCAAGTAGGCTGGTGGATTTGTAGTTCCTATTAATTGAGTCATCCAGAGGTTTAAGACGTTTCCCCCCCTCCTCCTCCACTTCTCATATGCAGCCTCCAGACACTCACAATAACAGTGCAGGTTGAGATAAACCGATAAATATCTAGATGTGCGCCTCCTGCTTCCTCCGCCTTCACTCTCCCTCTAAATATCGCCCCAATAAATCAATCATGCTCTGACACACGTCTCTCCTCAGACCGGTCCAATCAGCCGCCTGCAGTGAGCTGGGGAGAAAGGCTAAGTCAGGTGGAGAGGAGGCGGCTGGAGGGCTCGCAGGAATCTGGATGCTGCATGTCAGTATGAAATTTTAATGATGGCGGCTGGTTGGGCATGAGCACTGAAACGTCTGCATTAGGAGTTTCAGCGCTTGGCAGGCCGGGAGTCCTTGGAGAGACAGATGAGGAGCTCATCCAGAGGGGGGAGCTTTGATCAGCTCCTCTCATTTCCATATCGCAGTACGCCAACCGCTCTGCTCGCTAAATGAAAGACGGCGTGGATTATGAGTCAGTGTTCGCTCCTCTGCACGTGTTCGCTTCTCGGACAGAAATCTGAAGGATGATCCGTTAAGACGTTCAGCAAATCATCCAGTCCAGACCCTTTATTTGCAAACTCCTTCACCTGCAGAGCTTCAGGTCTAAATCTCACTATCTCAAAGTGAGTCAACATTTTATTAGTGAGATTCTGAAAAACACTGGTTTCTGATCTTCATAGCGGGAAAAACTTAAACTAACAGGTAGTCTTACTTTTTTTCTTAAAATTGGGTCAATGTATGGACATTTATCACAATGACTTAACATTCAAAGGCCCCTGTGCTCTTTAAACTTTCCCTCTCGAGGGTCCTGGACCCCAGGTTGGGAACCATTCGGTTAACGTAATCATGGTTCGTACACTTTCTTCGTCCAACCATTTTCCTCCAGAGGTCAACTATTAAAGGTTTGATATTATGTTCAGCATGAAATACTGATTACTCCCTGCAGGAGCACACAATGCTGAGGTTGTTTTATAATCTGGAGTCCAGGAGGCATCACAGCCACTCATACTCTCTGCAGCTGACATGTGGCTTCATGTTCTGATCATCTCTTCACTCCTCACACAGCAGGACAGTGTAGAAGTGTACCCACTTTGTGAGTAATAATAGGTTTAATTATGGAAAAAGACATTTAGTACCAGGAAAACATGTTTAACGTCTATTTCTGCATTTGCAAAAAGCAGCTGTTCTCAGTCTATAATATACTTTGTTTTCTCTCCTCTATGATTCCACTTTGGGCTCTACAGTGTTTTTGTCTGTTTCTTTAGGCAGCAGATTCTGTGTATGTGATAAATGGGCTCTTCTCTCCTCTGTGCTATATGTTAATCTCCTTACACTAACTCGTTCCTTCCTTTTTTATTTTATTTATTTATTTTTCTTGCATTGGCACTGAGCTGATGCGCTACTCCTCTGGGCTCCAGCTTCCATTGTGTGCTCCTGGCTTTGGAAGATTGGGGGTGGGGGAGGGAAACATAAAAGCCAGAGAAAAGGCAAAGACAGCAACAGCAGCAACGGAAGAAAGAAAGAGAGCCGTGACAGTTGTACGACCCCCAGCTTTCTGCAGAAGCTGCACTTACTGTATGCGGAGATGTTTCCCAAAGCCTCATCTCTTCATCTTTGATCATGGCTATTACTCCTCCGCGCGCGATGTTAATCTCAATCACTTAACATTCATTTTTCTCTCCTAATAGAATCGGACGGGAAGCTTTTTTCTTCTTCTTCCTTTCTAATTTGCCATAGTCCTGCTGCAGCTACGCCGTGTCAGAGCATCTCTGGATCCTTTTCCACCCTGAGCTATCTCCAGCCGCCCTACTTGGCCCAGTTTTCCTGCATATCTAATCCATTACACAGCAGCATTTGTTTCTCCGTCCCATAATGACGGCAGCGATGATCACCAAATGAAGTGTGTTCATGTGTATAAAGTCAGTGTGAGTCACTTTAAGAAGGAATGAGGGGATTTATGGAGGCTTTTCTGGCTGTTTCCAGATCATAAATGAAGCATGAAAATGAGTCAACAAACTTGACTTGACGATAACAAAAGTGTTTTAATGAGTTCCCCTGATGCTGGATATCCTGCAGATACATTTTTTCTTATGGAATCTTTGCAAATGTTAGCAGGATATTCATGTGGAAGCTTTTTATTAGCATGACACACAGTATAAATAGATGTACATGAATGAATGACTTAAATAGAGCTGGTGGCTCATGATTCTTTCCTGCAGAACAGAAGTTGCTCGTCTTTCAGCGTTTCATCATGTGAGCCATTCGGTGGCTGTCAAAGGCGGCGCCGTCTGAAAGCGGCTGCAGGAATATGGAAGTCACTGCGCTGGTGGGAAAGGAACATAGACAGGTAAAACAAATGAACCTTAAAACCAGGTGACCCGGAGGTTTCTGAGGAGCTGAAATGAAACTCATTGGGCGGTGCCCACCATCGGCATCTTGGTACTGTCATGAAGCCAAAAATGGACGACGATGAGGCACTGAGGGGGCCCGTGCCGTGCCCGGGATCGATCATTCCTGAGTTGTGTTCACATGCCAGTGCTTGAACCAGGCTCGGGCACGCTTGGTAATGTCTGCGCCAGAACACTAGGTGGCAGCGTTGAGGAAAGTTGGCTGATAGCGAACAACCAAGGAAGCAGCAAAGCCTTACGTCTTCAGCTCAGTATATCAATAACAAAGCGAACTCGTCTTGTTACTTAGTGTTTTCTTCTCCACTATGAATGAAAGCCAGGCAGTCATATTTTATGTTTTGGCCGATTTAAATCACTCCACAGTAATCACTTTGCGCTCGCGATCGCCACGTTTGTTTACAGTGAAGCTAATGGTGTTGCAAATGCTAAACCTGCCGATAGGGTCGGGTGTTGATTTGATCAGTTCCGCTTGTAGCCCACATGTCATGTCCGGCACGGCCCGGATTGCGTTCACAAGCCATTCATCCGTGCTCGGAGCACGGGTGGCCCGGGTCCTGGACTACCTCCCAGCCTGGGCCCGGCCTGTTTGCATTCACATGGACAAAATTTGTAGTCAAACCCGGGCCCGAGCACGCCATGTGAAAAGGCCCTTACTCTTTTCCTTGTTTTCCCAGATATCAGGCGCCTGTCAATCAAAAGCCCACCCTGCTTATTGTGAGGAATTTTAGGATTAAATAACATCTAAACAAATGAGTTAGAATTTTTCCCTCCCCCCATGGTGGTCTTGAAGTTAAACCTCACCTTTTATGGGTTAAAATGGTTTATTGAACCAGCCTGTAAACACGTTTCATTCTGCTGTAAAGTTGGTCTTTTTAACATGGCAGTCTATGGGGAATTGCTCTGTTTTGCAGCACCTAGTGGATGAGGGGGGAACTGCAGTTTTTGGAATTTCCGCACAGGTTTCACATTTCTAAGCGGCAGGTTGCTGCTTGGGAAGGAGTCTGGGTTTGATACCAGCTGAAACCTCGACAGCAGACATTCTGGAGTCAGTCATGAGAGGGGGGTGGGATTTTATTTCACTCTGGAGTGGGAAGCTTTGGGTGGGGGTTGGCTTGCTTGTAGCAAGGTTGACAGTAGCAGGGATTATTAATAACGGCGGCTTGTTGATGGTGACAGCCACCCGCTGCGACGCTGCTGGAGGCTGGTTCAGAGAGAAATTTGGAGGTTGTTCATATGAAACGTTTTAATCCTCGGCTGATGGAAGGTGTGGGGTTAAAATGATAGCCGTCACACCTTGAGTCAATGTTGGGGAGACGTCACCTTTTTTCAGTAGTCAGCGTGCGGTGGTCTGTAGAAGGAAGTACGGTTAATTCCAGTTTAGTCTCAGTATAACCAGCATCAAACAGCAGCTGTTCCAGATGTTTTCCCAGGGTTTAAGGAAACATGCATTCTGCAAATGTTAAACTCTGTGCTCAGGATCTACCAGTGGAATTCATACAAACAGAGAACAAAAAAAAAACTAAATCGCTAGACATTGGAGGTCCTCAAGTTATTCAGGTCCAGGTCCAGCTCCGGGTATTTGTCCTCTAGTCCTGGTAGAGGTCCTGCATTCTGATTCATTAGATGAAAGAAAACTGATTATTTATTATCAAAAAATGGTTTACCATGTTTTTCTCGCTTAGCAATAGCTTTGAAAGTAGTCAGGCAAATAATTTTTAAAAATCAATTCTTGTACATTTTGAAACGATTCAGCATCTTGCTGAACAAAAATCTCGATTCGATCTCGAAAACAATTTTTTGAGCATCTCTATGGAAAAGGCTCTGGCAATTAAAGGCTCAACTATCAACTCAACGACCTGACCCACTTCACTTTCTGCAAAGTGCAGACACGACAAGCTAGAACCGGTTGTAGAACAAGAAATACACACAGATAGAAACATGTTGTTACTGACATAATAAATGTTGACGCTCCTCCGTGTGACGGTTGTCTGAGCAACAGTTGTAATTTTAACATTTTAACAGCTGCAGCCATTTGTGTATATCACAGAGTTAACGCCTGCCTTTCAGAAGGGCTAAATATAGATGCACAAACAGCCAGCGCAATCCGCTGCACTTTTAGTAAGGTAATTCATTTGCATCAACTCTCCCAGAATTTTCCTTGTTTCTGGAAGAAATTGTCAGATTGCAGAGTCATTCATTCAAAATGCACTGCGGCATTATTTTTCCCGTTTAACAGGCACAGTCCTCGGTGCGCCAGGTTAATAAATCAGCTGCAGCAGGTTTTTACACCTGTTAACAAGTTTGTGTGTTTCTTAGGAGACGCAAACCTGTGATCAATCTGGGCCTAATGAGCTTAATGGGATTTGTCCTCATTTGTTGTTCAGTCACAAAAAAATAAGTACGAGCGCGTTGCTGCAGCGACTCCGCCCACACTGAGGGAGCCTCGGTTGTAACGGAAACAATCAAAAGCAGGTAGTGTGGAGCCCTCCGAGGTAGGGCTTAGTACGATGCTAGCGGAAAAGGGCCATTAGTCTACTTCAGGGGAGTCCATCTCCAGTCCTGAAGGTTTTAGAAGTTTCCCGCTCCAACATGCCTCATAAAAATGAGCTGTCTCTCATTTTTTAAATGCTACCCAAGCATGTTTCATTTATCTTATTCAGGCGTGCAGCAGGAGTCCCCCAAAACCACAACCTAAGGTCCAAGGACGGACTTTGGACTCTTGGCATTTTGTCAAAACCACATATTCCCCTAATTTGAACGGGAAAACTAGCTTTACTTCACTAAAGTTTCCATCCATCAGAAAAGAAATGTTCCGTTATCTTTGATGGGACGGCCCTTCTGTTGGACTCTTGACTCACAACTGTCCACTATGGTGGTTGTTGGTTTTGACTCAGCATATTTTTTTCTTATATTTGAACTTCATTATCATCAAGTCTCTACACACATCGGTTCTTTGGTTTTTTTTCCCTGGTGGTTTGGGAATTGTCCCCATCCTGTGGCTGTAGCAACACATTACAAGCAGCTATTAGATATAATGAAGTAACTGTATACGGAGACAGCAGCTGCATAAATTATTTAATTTCTTATAATTAAATCACCAAATGGAAAAAATTATTATGATGATTTTCAAAAAGTCATTGACTTTTTTCCCTCATGTATGAGATGAATGCAGAGTTTAATGTAGAACTACATTTAGCGGATTTCTGTATTTTACTTTTTATAGGTTTTTTACTTTAGTCTCCTGCTGGCTGTGTGATTCTGAAGGGTCCATTATAGTTAAAGTCTTCACAAAAGCATCACTTTAATGAAGGAATTCCTTCAAACTCCCCAATTGTAATGAGCAATATCGTATCATTTTTCAGTTTTCTCCTGTTTTACACTATCCAGAGAGACATTAATACAAACATTATAAGAAATCTGTGAGATGAACTAAACATGGCCGGACTGAATAAACCAACACACACATTTGATCTGTTTCAGTTTGTAGCTTTATATCAATGTAAGAACTGTGACACAAACTTCAGCTGTTCTTTAAAAAAATCATTTCATCACAACAAGCATTAAAACTATAAAAAACGTAGTGCTGTGAGCCTGCCACAGGGAGTGTAGGAACATCACGAACACACCGAACTCTTCCATATACTAATAATGTATGAGAAGGAAGAACACAAACACAGATAAATAATCACTTCTTAGTCTGTTGCAGAGGATTAACAGAACAATGTGTCTTTGTGAGACTGATTCAGACGAAACTATAACATTTTATGATGATTATCTTTGAATAAGATCTTGTTAAAAATGAATTAAAATGCTTTTACAACAATGCCATCATTGCATAGTTGAGTTTTCTACAACTGAATTTGATATTGTCAAGGTTTTTGAGCATATTATGCCAAAGTAGGCTCAAAAAAGTTTAGATGCTGTGTAAGATGCAATAATTTGATATTCTTGTATTATAACAGTAGAACAGAAAACAACAGATCAGATGCTGAAACTGAGACATGTTATTATTTCATGGAAAATCTGAGCTGATAGTGAATCTGATAGCAGCAACACGTTTGAAAAAAGTTGGAAAAGGAGCAAAAAAATGCTGGGAAAGTAACTGGAGGAGATTCAACAACTTATTAGGTTGCTGGGCAACAGGTCAGTCACATGACTGGATATAACAGGAGCATTTCAGAGAGGCAGAGTCTCTCAGAGAGCTGCGTTGGGACTGGGATCCCGCGGTTTTAAGTTTGCTTTGGGTGGGAGCAGGCGGCTAAAAATGAAAGAAAGGGTCCCGTTTCAGCAAAGATCCATTCCACACACTCCTGACCACTAGGTGGTGTTAATGTGCCCAAAACGTCATTTTGCTAACCGTATAAGAAACAAAGAAGAAGAAGTTCTAACAAAAGATGGAGAGGACTGCGGAGGTTGGTGTCAGACTTCAGACTGGGACACTATGAAGCTAATAAAAACGGTGCTTGAACACACTTTTTCCTGTTTGTCTTTTATATGAGCGGGTGGTCTTGGATGCAGGAATGATCTACACATTCACAGAATCAGGAGGAGTCTCTGTGTGCCGGCTGGATGCTGGTGACATGATTCTCTACTGGAAACCAGTGCATGGACTCAGGAAGACGTCCAGATGTTCCCCCTGAAACCCACAGATGCAGCTTGAAGCTCTATGATGCAGAGAAGAAGCCAGATGTGAACAGGATCCAGATGTGAACAGGATCACGATGTGAACAGGATCCAGAACCACCGCCGTCTCCTCTGGACCAGAGCTCATCTAGATGCTCTGAGAGTAAAATGTGAGCTTGTTCCTGGGCAGCATGGACGAGGAGAGGGAGCATCCAGCATCTCTGA
>JAVQJG010054830.1:0-22808 GCA_036024015.1 Craterocephalus amniculus | reverse complement strand
CCCCCCCTCCCTTCCAACAAAAAAGCATCTTACACTGAATCTCTATTTAAAAGCCAGAGAATAGGTGGGAATCATTGACAATGGCAAGCTGGACACAGTTGAGTGAGCATCTCCCCTCTCTGACTATGAACCCCCGGATCTGCTGCTGCACAGCACAATGACACTCTTTCACCCCCTGCCTTTACTCCTGTACCACGTGGAGAGATGGATAAAAGCAGAAGAGGGAGAGAGATGTAGGAGGTGGTGGAGGTTCCATTTTTAAGGTGTCCCACATTACACATAAGCACAGCGAACTGTACAGTCTGCCAACAGAGTCTGTGTGAGGAAATTCAGTATTATTTATGAGGAGAATAACTCCAGTTTAAAGGGTTGGAGTTTAGCTGCTCAGAATCACATTAAGCATATGTTGAGGATGATAAATCAAACATAAATGAGTGTAATTAAAAGTGGAACAGGTTGTGCTTTATTCTGCTGAAAGAAGCAATGAGTCAGATTACACTTTAAAACTGACTGTAAAGGTGAGCTGCCTATTGACTTATTACAGATGTTTAAGCTTCAGCTTTTAACAACTTTAGTTCATTCAAATGAGTTTGTCTTTGGAAAAGGTCAAATCAATCTCGCCCAAAGAACACACTGGAAAACATGTAACTTGTTGCTGTAAGACACAATGAAAAAATAAAACAACAAGAAAAATACAATCCAATTACCAATCATCCAATCCAATTGTGATATAATAGATTGGATTCATGCAATGCTCAACTTTGCTAGATTAACGGATAATCAACAAAAAATGTAAATTCATCCAGTTACCACCTACAACACTATTACTACTGTCTTGTGAAGTAATCTTATGTTCAAATCAAAGAAATCGTATTTATTCTTAATCCCCTTTAGCATTTTTGTTTCCTTTCCAAAATTGCATATGACTACTAGGCATGAATACAAATAATTTGATTTATTCCTAATAATTATGAATATTTTTAGAAAGTAAACAATAACAAAAAACATAGCCCAGGCAATAGGCCTTGTAACTTCACTATATTTTCTTCATATGCAAAAGAAACATCGCTATATCAGGTAGCACAGCACAAGGCAGCACAGACAAACCAATAGCTGAAGGAGTTAGATGTAATTGATTTTGAATCAATAAATGGTATGTTTAAATTAAAATAGTGATATTTTCATTTTCTGTTAAAAAGATTCTGTCCCAAAGTGTGGTGGTATAGAGTTTATTTTTATCTGTAATTGTTGTGTTTGTAAGCCCCCTGTGAAATAATCAAAGTCCCATCAGCAGGTTCTGTTCATTTGGAAAATTATTTCATAGCACAACTTTTACAACAGGTGTATTTTGTATAAAAGAAAATCTCTGTTATGGGGATTAGTTAGAGAAAGGTTACCTAAATCTTGCATTAGATGACTAAACAGGAGGTAACCAAACGTAGTGTCAAATGTACCAGAAAAAAATGAACTCTAATCCTGAAAGCAATTCCTCATTTTAAAAAAGAACTTGGTGAAAGTGGTGTTATATCATGAAGCACTGATCCCCTCTAAGAGATTCTATAGCTTCAGAGCTTCTCCCCTAAATATTTACGAAAGAATTTCTCTGATATTATTGTTGTAACTCTGAGAACCGTATACCTTTCTCCTGGCTTTACCAAAGGTTAAAGAAAAAAGACCAGTGACTGTAAAAAAAAAATAAAAAAAGAACATCTTTAATGCGTGACTTACAGCCAATCAGCTTAATTTCGTTTCTGCCACTTTAGAGTGAGGAAGACAAACTGGTAAGAGGTCATCCTTGTCTAAATGAATAATATAATAAATAATAATAATTAAACACGTTAATGACGAATTAACAGCGTCACTATAAAAACATTTGTTATTAAACTTCGAAGGTACTTTTTTTTATGCTAGTAGCTAAAGGAAACACAGCTAGCTTTTCAGTGGAAAAAACTAGCTTTACTTTAGCTAGTGGTCCAAAAAAGTTAGCCTGCTTGCTAGTTCTTGCATGGCGTTAATTTTGTTTAACATAGTTTGCTGGGAAAAAGTACTGAGTTCGTCTAGTAGTTTAATAACATTGAAACATGTTAGACATGTAAGTTTAATACACCTAGGCTAGTTGGAAGTTCTCATTTTACAATTTAGTGTTTTTTTCCCCAATCCATTAAATAACACAAAGATGATATAAGGACCATTCAACATCTAAGAGGGAGTTTGCCTAGATAATATCTAAAAATATTTAAGTAAGCTAATGACAAAAGCTAAATAGTTTGCGAGTTTATTGGCTAGAAACAGTTTTGTTTGAATAATTAAAATTGGTTAAAGCTGGTTTTATTTTTTGAAAGGTTTTAATCCATTTTGATGGGTAAATGGAGTTGGGTTGTGACAAAACTTTGTATGTCCTGTTCAAAGACAACAAATAAGCTCAGTGAACACTTACCATACATTTTCCTTCTGAAAAATTCTTAGCTATACAATATTTATATATAATATTTCCATGACTCATTATTGCATTGTGAAATTTTTTTTTCCACAGTCATGGCCATGTCTCTGTGTGATGACACACTGCTGTGTAATTTCCCAAAGTGTCGGGCCAAGTTGAGTGGGTTTGCTTGGGTCACGGCTTGCTCGCATGTTTTCTGTGATCAGCACGGTTCCAGTGAGTTCACCCGCTCCCCTGCCATCTGCCCAGCATGCTCCTCTGCGCTGTCTGGGAAGTTGGACATCGTCAGGACAGAGTTATCACCATCTGAAGAGTACAAAGCCATGGTGCTGGCAGGTCTACGACCAGATATAGTTATGGACATCAGTGCCCGAGCTCTGGCCTTCTGGAGCTACCAGGTGAAATATAACTATCTGTACTATACTCAACCAGTTTACCAGTTTATGTCTGCATACCTTGGGAGCTTTTTTTTTTTATATTAGCAATGGCAACTAGCTTTTAAGTGTCTGTTTCCACAGGTACATCAGGAGCACATGTATCAGGAGTACAGTAGGTCTCGTGCCGATGCACAACTGAAGCAGATGGAGACGATCCTGACCCAGCAGAACCAGAGCAGAGAACTAGAGCTCAACGCGATGAGGGGGGAGATCACATCCTTAAAGAAAGTAAATTCTGCTTGTTATCTGACCAAAGATAATTTGGTCAATTTTAAGATTACACTTAACATTTTCCATAGTTTAATGATTAATTTGAAGCTTATATGCATTACGTCTCATTCTTTTCTTGATCTTTGATCCTGATAAATGATATCACAAAAATATGTTAATCCTTTCTAAACTTGCTGGTCAGGTGATGGAAGAGTACAAAAGAAAGTACAGCGAGGTGTCTGAGAGGCTGATGGAGAGGAACAGGCAGTACCAGAAGCTTCAGGGCCTGTATGACTCGCTCAGGCTGCGTAACTTGGTGGTTGGTGTTGGGGACAGAAACATGCCACCACAACCAGGGCATCAAGACTTAAACTCTGGTAATAACCCATTGTTTTAATTTGGTTTAAACTTGCTGCAGCACATACATAATAATGCTGTCATGAAACCACGTTTGACATATTGCTCTCGGTGATGAATGAGAAGAGGAAGCACGCACAGCTAGAATATTGTTAAATAGTCTGAAGGATGGTGCTGCTGTAGGTGTTTTGTTTAAGAGGTGTTTATTAAGAATGAACCGCGGGAATAGTGAGATCCTGAGTGTAAAGGACTTTTGGTTAGAATAACAAAGAATGACATCCATCACCCCTGTGTGTTACTCAGCAATGGCTCGGCAGGCGACTCCTCAGAGAAGCCCCCAGTTCCTCCCCCTCGGCCCCTCTGTGGACAGTCGTTTCTTCTCTTCCCTGGAGGCTAATGGAGCAAAGACTTTCTTCCAGCTCCACTCCCCAGCCAGAGATAAGAGCCGGCCCTCCATCAGCAAGCACTGAGGTTACAGAGGTTTAATCTGCATTGCGTTCCATTTGTTTATGATGCAGTATGAAGTGTTGATTTTACTCGTTTCTGCATTTTTGAACCACAAATGTTTTGAACTGTAATAAAAAGTATTGGATTTAAGTTTGGAATCGCACTATTAAATGTTACCTTTTTGTAAATCTGTTCGTTTATATTAAAAATACCTGTCTTTCACAAAACTGTCTTGAAATCCTCTTTGTAGATTAGATCAGACTTCAACTTGTTAAGAAGAGATTTTAGGAATATCTGAAAAGTTTAACAAGGTTGGGAGTAAAGAAATAGTCAAGGCATCCATAGACAGTAGCTAAGACTTTTTTGGGCTTGTAGTTGTGGAATATTCTGAACACATTCCTGTTGTGAATATCATGAAAGGACATGACACACCATTGAGATGTGGATAGTTTTGGTGTTTATTGCCAAGTCTGATTTGCATAGGAGATATTCAACAGTTCCTTTAGTGTGATATCCATTTGCATCTTTGAATACAGTTAAACGGTGTCATAAAGTTTGAACAATTTAAATTGCGTTACAATTAAGAACATTTAATTCAACCCTGAACCTCAAAAACTTATTGGTTGCTTACGAAAGCCACTTAGAAAGGCTCAATTTGACAACAAGTGAGTTTTTGATTTTTCAAAACAGGTAACAATAGATTGAATTACAATTGACTTCTCAAAGAGAAAAAAGTATGTCTATATTAGAAACTTAAAAGATTTTCTATTTTTTACATTGTTGCTATTGTCCGAGTCCTGCTTATGTGAATGCCAACTCAAGTTAGTGTGTTAAAGTTACATTAAACACTTGAACTTGTAGCTTTAAACACACCACACAAAAGATTTACAGTAAGGATTTTTGAGTTTCATTTTTTTTTATATATTAGGTAAACTCAAGTCACATGTTACACCATCACAGGTTTTCTCATTTATAAAAACAAACCCCATGTGGGTTTCCTCAATAACAGAATAACAAAAGAAAAGTTCATAAATATAAACAAAAATAACAGGGTAATGTCTATATACAAAACAATGAAAAACAGGCACAAACTTTGGAAACTTTCAACATTCTACAAAAAAAACAAATCCGGCAAAAAATGTGGTTGATTTTCCTGGAACTAGGTTTATTCGCTGTGGTGCTTGTAGCTGATGGAGACTGGAATCTGACTCTGGATGTTCTGTTTCTTGCCGTTGACAATGAGGAGCAGAGGAGAGTCTACTCGTATACTCCTAAAGTCATATGTCTGTCACAGAGAGGATATGGAAAAGTTAATTGCACGCACACACGCATGCAGAGAAACAGTGTGCAAATCAAACCACTCACCTTATCTTTATGTGTGATACTGTGTCGTTTGACATTAGGTTCAGGAATAACCACAGAATCACCAATCAGGACGCCCCAGCTGTCAGCTGTGTTATAGACCATCACCACTATGCACACCTCCTCACTGTCCACCATGCCAAATGTACTGCACAAAACAAGGGCAGGGTTTCAGCTCTGCTTCAGGAACAAAAACTACCACTTCACTACTCTGTAAAAATAAATGGCACTTACAAAGCCATACGGCAATCAGAGGCCAGGCTGAACACCACCTTTCCCAGGGCGGCAATCCCTACGTTGTGGCTGTGTGTGAGGGAGGAAAGAGTTCGAGGTTCTAGGCTTCCCACACGGCCAGAAGGGGAACGAAACTGTGGAGACGAGCAGGGACCCAAAGCTGATGTGTTGAGATTGGAGAGCATCGTTCGTAACCGACGTGCTTTCACCTTGCCCTGGAAACAGACAGATTAGAGGTGAGCAAATAACCACTGCTGCACTTTGCTGCCATCATGTGGTCAATAATGTATATAGCACTTTGATAACAATATGAGGTGAAAATTTCTGTATTAAAAGCTGTAAGATCATTTGTTATTTTTAAATTGCAAACATTAACATAATAAAAAATATTCCTGAATTACTTGTATGCCAATGTCAATTATTAATATGAAAATAAATTCATATATACCCACACATATACATATATATATATATATATATATATATATATAAAAAAGAAAATGTATTGCTTATTTCTTGCAACTGCTGATTCTAGAAAACCATTTCTGTGGTCATAATTTAATTCAAATTTTTGATCCTACATTCCCACAGATCTGTGAAGCTATAAAATGTAAACAAGAACCAACAACTCTTTAGCAATTCAAACATTAAATTAATATTCAAGTGATAACAGTATATATATCAAACACATTAGCAAGGCTTTGGAAATTTATGAAGCACTTTTACCCTTTTTTGATATTTATAATTATAAATTGTATCTATTGTACATTGTACCTTGAGTATCTTAAAACTTCCTGCCTTAAATCATTTCAGAATAAAATATAAACAAAAAGACAAAGGTTTGATTTTATATTTACTCCTTTGATAATGTTCAAGACAATTAAAATGTTTTGCTCCACAAATAAGTGATATTTAACAAAACCATCTCCTACCTTGTTTTGTATGAGTTCTGTCACTTTTTCCAAATAGTCCAGTAGCTGCTTCTCTTTTATGGATGGATCCTCCCAGCTTGGGTCCAACGCTGCAGCTCGACTGTAGCCGCCGAGTGCAGATCCAAACATTTCCTCAAACTGGAACAGAATGGCTCTGTTGAAATGCAGCTCTGAATCGTGAGAGGCTGCTTTATCCACAGTTTCCTACAAAAGGGTACAACGTGAGCAAAATACAGGCAGTGATTTATTCATTGATTGTGCAAATCCTGATGTAGAGTGCCTGTAGACTCACAGATTTTGCATAGGCATTTAAAGCTTGTTGACAGAACTGTGGATTCTGTCCGCAGGTGAAAAACAAGGAAACATAGCCGTTTCCCAGGATATCTGTAAGAAATGATTGAATTAAATGCAAATTTAAGACAGAACATGTGAAATAACAAGCCATCACACGTCATTGGATACTGTAACTGCTTCAATGTAATTGCTTTACTGATAAATGCTGTCTCTATAAGCTCTATGACTGAACTCACGCCAAGATTTCCCATCCATGGCATCCAACTCGACCGCTTGCCGGGCGATGTCCACACTCTCCATCACCTGCTTGCCGTGTGCGTCGCTGCTGGCCGCCGGCAGCTGCCTCAGCACCATAGACAGGTTGCGTAGAGAGACTTTATTCTTCTTCTACAAGGGTGAGAAGTCAAGCAAATACAGATGAAGTCATAGTGGAGAAAGCTAAATCACTGTCAGAACCCAAGGAGTTATCCAACATTTCTTGCACCTCCTCTAAGTGCCGTACCTGTTGCAAGGCCCCCGTAAAGCAGTTTTTGGCACCAGCCAGGTCTCCTTTTTTCCAGTACTGCTCCCCCAGTATATTCCAGGCCTCAACCAGACTGGGATCAAGCTTCACAGCACGGGAAAGACACTCCTCTGCTTCAGCACTGAAGTCTGGAGCCACATTCAGACACCTCCCCTTTTGTAGCAAAAACTCTGCTTTGTGTTTAACGCACTCTGTTGGACAAAATCATTCAATAAAAGGTGTAAATTATATTGTGTAAATAATCAGTTTATATTCTATTTTGGAAATACTGCACCCACCTCCTTTCTCCTCCAGCTTCTTCAGTGTTTGGTTCATCTTTTCTGTTACATCAGTTTGTTTCCTTCCAGCTTCCTCCACATTATGAGTCTCAAAATAGCAATCTCTGAAATCATATAGTTCATCCACAAGCTCCTGCATCAGAGAGGAATGAAAAGGTTAGACGAATCTGTCATTTATAAATAACTAAAACCAAGCATGTGGCCCATTTCTATAATGTTTGGGGGGTTAGGTGCAATGTAGTTGTGTTTTGCAGGAAAAAACGGTGATGATCGGATTTGAACTGTTGAAAAATATTCCTTGCTGAATATATATATGTAGAGCATCTCAGGAGTATAAACTCTGCTCCTTGTATTTTTCAGACATAGACAAGCGGATGAGTCAGCGTTACAGATCCAAGCATAGCGTGGATTTAAATAATTTAATCTGAATCTTTATATAACTAGGGAGAACGATTCAAGTTTTAGATATCCATTAAACAGCACAATACTCCACACATGATACAATAATAACAACTGAACGAGAAAAGCCGTGTTAGCATGGCAGCTGCAGCCAGTTGTTATAGTAACATCTTCCATCGGTCCAAGACCTCAAACAAGCGACACGGGAAACCAACCTCATGAATGAGCCAACAAAACTTTAAGGCTCCAGACAGCCTGTATTTATGATTAATTGTGTAATGCAGTAGATGGGACTTGCCTTTATAATTTGTACTTCGTCTTTGTCTTTCACAGGCTCCCCACTTTCTCCTTTTTCCGCCATCTTTGAGCTAACCTGAACTGAAAAAAGTCTGGTCACTAAGGGGCAACAGAGAAACAAAATATGAACAAATGTTATTAACAATTTCTAAACCAAGCGCTCTATTTTATGCATAATAATGAAAGCGCTTGGTCCCTTGAAAAATTAACCAAAAAATGTGATTAGTTTCAGCAATATATGCTTTTAGAACAGGCTTTTAATTTCTTTGACGCAGGAAGTGGACGTAGTCCGTACACATAATCAATCCGACGAATGCGTTTTTGAGATTTAGTCTTAAGTTAAACTGAAATGGTAATAGAATATCCACTAATATGGGGTATGGTAATTTATTATTTGAAGACAAATAATATTTGCTATCAAAATGCGTAGTAAACACAATTTAACTGCCAGATAGGATCATTTTTGCTTAATCAAGGTGCCAGTCGGACATTTCTTTGCAGTGGACCATACATACTCCGCTACTCAAAGCGCGAATATTGTTCAACTTTGTACTGGAGACGCTGTTCCGTGGAATCAGTGTCTCTGTTTGTGTTCAATCAAGTTTGTCATGTCGGATACATGGAGCAACATCCAGGCGCACAAAAAGCAGCTCGATTCTCTGCGGGAAAGGCTGCAGCGGCGGCGGAAGGATCCTGCGGCGGGTACGTGTAGACCGGACACTGTTGTAGGACTCCAGCCGAGGGTTGTTTGTGGTTATCACAATGTTATGAAATGTATTACCCGATTAACAAATAACAGATTATTAGTTTATGCTTTTTAACTTTGCATTTTTATTAAGTCAACAAAATCTAGAAGGGATTTCTGTCTAAAAGCAACTTTTACGCATGAACCTATGTATTAGTGTTTTGTACATAGCTGCAGTGGCTGCAAATCTTGGGGTTTTTCAGCCTTAAAAATAAATAAAGATATGAGATAAATAAAGATGGAGATAAATATAAATATTACGTAAGATAGAAAAAGATAAAGTAAGAAGATATTAGGAGATAAAGATAAATAAAGCCATAAAGATCTTTGCCATTTCTGTTAATTAAATCGAACACCTTTGTCATCGTTTCAGATGGAGGTGGCAGCACGGATAGCTCCA
The DNA here is from genome assembly GCA_036024015.1 of Craterocephalus amniculus. NCBI lineage: Eukaryota > Metazoa > Chordata > Actinopteri > Atheriniformes > Atherinidae > Craterocephalus > Craterocephalus amniculus. Next base: position 13,453 of record JAVQJG010054830.1, on the reverse strand, counting down.
CGGCTAGGAGTGACAGCCCAGCTCCATCAGCTTCCTCCAGCTCTCAGGAAGCAACAGAAAAGCCACCTGATCCTGAACTAGAGAAGAGGCTGCTGGGATATCTCTCTGATCTGAGCCTTTCCCTGCCAACAGACTCCCTTGCTATCACAAATGAACTCAGCAGTGTATGCCTTTTTGTGCTTGTGGTAAATTTATTTCTCTTGATCTTGACGTTTTCCTTGTTTAACATTTCACTGCTATGTCTATTTCTCACCAGCCGGAGGCAGCCTTTAGTCACGGATGCATCCAGAGCCTTCTTCTAAAATTTTCTGCTCAGGAGCTAATCGAGGTCCGGCAGCCTATCTCAGCCTCTTCGACTTCTACGGCTTCCTCTTCTTCCAATACCATCGTCATTGCAGTGGACCACACAAAACTGTGGGCTATGATTGGATCTGTCACAGGCGCCCAAAGGACTGGAGTCAAGAGAAAAGCAGAAGACCAGACCCTCAGCAAAAGGGCTGGCGGCTTCTCACCCTCACTTCAGAGCTCTGCTTCTCCTCCACACTCATCCTCCTCATCCCTGACACTGGCTTCCTCCTCACAGCTGGCCGGGCCATCGGCTCCAGGGAGTGGGGCAGAGAAGAAGGGCAGGAGTAGTAAAAGCCAGTCATCTCATGTGGATATGGAAATTGAAAGCCTCCTCAACCAGCAGTCCACCAAGGAGCAGCAGAGCAAGAAGGTAGGATGAGATGAGTTTGCAGAAGCATCTGGGTGTGATTAAACGTGCAACATAATGTGAGTTTTATCTGTGTCCAGGTGAGCCGAGAGATTCTGGAGCTGCTTAACGCCAGCACAGCTAAGGAACAGTCCATCGTGGAAAAGTTTCGCTCTCGTGGCCGAGCACAGGTCCAAGAGTTCTGTGATCATGGGACCAAAGAGGAGTGCGTCCGCTCAGGAGACACACCTCAGCCATGCACGAAGTTACACTTTCGGTGAGTACTTGTTATTAAAACTAGTGTTTATGTTTATACCCCATGAACACTTAACCTACATATTATATACCTTTTGCATTACCATATTATATACCTGCATATTATTATACCTACATTCCATTGTCACATACATTATGCCTGCATTTTGCTCTAAATATGGCTTTTCTTTAATCTATAATTCACTGTTTTGCACGCAAAAGAAAATCCCAGATAGTCAAAAAGATGCAACATAACAGAACACACCATACATGTCTACTTTATGTTCTTTCAAGCAAGTAAAAAGCAAACATAAAGGGAACTGTAAGATGCTTAGAAGCTGCTCAGACCAGTCCCTCTATCCTAAGTTTTAATTAATCACACTTAACACAATTTTATGCAAAATACTGAAGCATCGCTTTAAATGTTGCAGGCTCAAGGTGTTGTGTAATAGATTTATCTCTTTTCCTCTCACCAAGGGTGTTCCTTCCTATGCTAAAAGAGTTGATAAAGGAAGTATTTAAGCTCCTTTCCTAAATAATTGGATAATTGAATTAGCTGTTTCCATGGATACCACTTAGATCCTTCCAGGTTCTTCGCTCAGGTAGCTTCTTAAAGAAAAAAAAACAAAACTATTTGACAGAAGACAGCTTCTGTGTTGAACTCCTGCAAACCTTCATGAAGAGCAGTACCGTTCAAAACCTGTGTCTTTCACACATTGACATTTTTTTTGGCAAAGATTAATTATAAACTCCTCTGCACAGTTGGCTCAATCAGATTATTAGCTCCAGATTTAGAGATTGTACAGAGCTGTTAAGAGTTTGGAGTTTACATTGAGATGTACTGAAGGCAGCTTGTTTTATTTAGTGGTGTTTAATTGCTGTCATGCAGCCGAATCATCAACAAGCACACGGACGAGAGCCTCGGCGACTGCTCCTTCCTCAACACGTGTTTCCACATGGACACCTGCAAATATGTCCACTACGAGATCGACAGCCCCCCAGAGACAGAGGGAAGCCTGTTAGGGCCCCAGGCGGGGACCACGGAGCTCGGCCTGCACGCCGGGGATGCAGACAGCAACGTGGGCAAACTCTTCCCCTCACAGGTGAGGAAGAGAAGAGATGCTCTAACGCAGTACAAACTAATAAAACACATTCGTGGTGAGATTTTTTTAATTTTCCAATCTTTTACTTTGACTCTCAGTGGATCTGCTGTGATATCCGCTTCCTGGACATGTCCATACTGGGGAAGTTTGCCGTGGTGATGGCCGACCCTCCCTGGGACATCCACATGGAGCTGCCGTATGGTACTCTGACCGATGACGAGATGAGAAAACTTAGCATTCCCGCCCTGCAGGATGATGGTTTCCTCTTCCTTTGGGTCACGGGCAGGTAACTAAAAAGCTAAAACAAGCCACCGCTGGCTGAGCTGGAAAACCTTCTGCTTCATGCTGCTTTTCATCACTCAGCAGGGCGGTTTGGTTTTTATCAGATCAACATGTAATTAAACGCTGCTTAATGGTTCTGCAATGTCACTATTGTCCTCGAATGTGGCACACTTAGTTGATTAAATGAATTTAGTTTTATGAAGTCGCTTCCAGATTTCATTATCCTATGCTTTGTTGAACTAAATATTTTTCCTGAAAAAAGAAAAATCTTTATCTTCATTCTTAGACTGTGGTTTAAACCTTTTGATAGTACTTGGTACACATTGGTGTGTTACCTTGACGCACCGGGATGAATTTAGTTTGATTTCTGTGTTTAAATAGATTTAATCCTTCATTCTTATGACTCAGTGGTCCTTTTCTTTTTTCATCAGGGCTATGGAACTGGGCAGAGAGTGTCTCAGTCTCTGGGGGTAAGTATTTTTCTTTTGCAAATCTACAACAAACCCCTTTTTATTTTTATTTTCTCACTTTTCCATTGTTTTCCTCTCTCTCAGCTACGAGCGTGTTGATGAAATCATTTGGGTGAAAACCAACCAGCTTCAGAGAATCATCCGCACGGGCAGAACGGGTCATTGGCTGAACCACGGGAAGGAGCACTGTCTGGTACATCTGAAGTAGTCTCGCTTTTTCTTTGTTGTGAAAGAAGCCACAAGAAGCCAGAGACAAAACGTTTCCCACTGAAATCTGTCACTTAAGTGATGAAACTTTAGAAAAATAAATGGATATCTGTTTTTAGATACGAGCCCATAGGAGGGGAATGAAAAATTCCCAGTTCTTGGACATTTTTTTGACCAATTCAGAATGTGTATCAAGTTTTTTTCTGCACATTAAAAATATATATATATATCAACCATCAGTATGTATTTTTAATGTAATTCAAACCACTTCCTATTTAACAAGTTTCCCGGCTGATTAAAAAACTTGCAACCTGACGCCACAATGAAACGCTTATCCAAGGTAAATGTCAGAAAAATGTAAAACCTAAATGTTTCTCTTCAGGTGGGCGTAAAGGGAAACACGCAGGGCTTCAACCGAGGTTTGGACTGTGACGTTATTGTAGCCGAGGTAAAGCGTTGTGCGATTCCTGACAAACATGTAGTTACCCACAATCCTTTCAGCCTGTAAGCATCTATACGCTTTGACTCAGGTTCGCTCTACCAGTCACAAACCAGATGAGATTTATGGGATGATAGAGAGGCTTTCACCCGGGACCAGGAAGATCGAGCTCTTCGGTCGACCCCACAATGTCCAGCCCAACTGGTAACATACTTGTTTTGATTTGAAAATCTTGTTGAAACTACAAGTTTTAAGGCTTTTTTTTAAACTTCTGTTCCAGGATAACTCTTGGAAACCAGCTGGATGGCATTCATCTGCTGGATCCGGAGGTTGTGGCGCGGTTTAAGAAGCGGTATCCAGACGGCGTCATCTCCAAACCATGAAGCCTGCAGTGATGGCATCACTGTGTAGCGTTTGTTTCGGGACTGCTTTTATACTTGTAATTTCTTTTTCTTTTTTTTAAATAAATACTGTAAACAGGATATCGTCTCTCTTTTTAAAATTATTTTAAGAATTTTTTGTTACTTAAAAAGCCATCCATCCCTGTTTTACCATTTTGTGAGGTCAGGTCACAGTGGCAGCATCCCGAGGCATTTCCAAGCCCACCGAGAGATGCAGCCCCTCCAGCTTGTCCTGGTTCCCAATATTTATCTGTGTTATGTGTCATTCACACATATTCCTTACTACTAAAAGTCACATTTGCTGATAATAAAAATACAGGGGAGATTCTGATAGAAATGCTTTAATGATGGGTTTTAGATGTAGTGTAAAGGAGAATGGAATATCACTGCACACATTTAAATCTGCTCATCCCTGGTAAACATCCATCTAGTCCAGCATCAGAACTTCCGATAGTTAAAATAAGGTGAAATGCATCTGATGTAAAGTTGCTGTAGAGGTCAGATAAGTTAATGCTTTTACAGAGTAACTAGACTAAAAAGGCTGCAAAACATTTAAACCTTGTCTGCATGTTTGTGGCGTTAATATTGTAACCTTTCACTGCATTTTGATCTTAGTATGCACACAAAAAATTAGCCCAACCCATGGGAAATACACATAAGTTTAGTTTACAAGGATAGTGTTACACTGTGAGGGATGACTAACTAATCTTAATTAAACAACCTCTTTTTTAATTCAGCTGTGGTCAAATTAAAGTTAAAAAAAGATTTAGTTTGTATTCTGCTGTTTAGTCCCTCAAAATCAAACTGTAGAAAAAAAGTTAAACTTCCAAAAACAAAGCAAAGTAATGCACTTAATGGTAGTGAATGCTGTAAACAACTTCATCTGAACTAAGTAGTCTTGTTCTGGGGGTGTCGATCCACTCAGTTTAGTTTTTTAAAGTCTATTCCTGGCTTTTTTCCCCCCTCTGCCCCGCTGATCATCAACAGATCTGTCTGTGCATTCGGAGCCCAAAAGGTTCAAACACCGGCCGAGGCTCTGGCCGACTCCTGCTGCTTACATCAGACCCCTTCTCTGCTCCTCAGGCTCCAACCACTAATGGCTAATAGAGTCCGTTTGGCTCCTCCGCAGACAGCTCAGTAGGTGGCGTCCACTGCGTTGATGTTGCTGTCCAGCTGATGCCTGAAAGACAGCCTGGCCTTGGTGGAGAAATAGATCTGAGAGCCCCGGCTGAGGCTTCCTGCTCCTTCGCTGTCGCTGCCCCAGGATGCGGTGGAGCACAGACGAGGCTTCATGTCCTCTATAGGAACTGATTGGGAGGAGAAAAACGAGTCAAGCGACATCAGGTTTTACAATAAAGAAACAATTGTTATAATAAATAGCTGCTCCTTACCTGCCGCTGGGGGGCACTGCCTGCTCTTGCAGCGCTCTTTACACCGTCTGTAGAAAGGGAAACACTGCAGCATCTTCACACCCATGGCAGAGTCGTCTGAGGGCGGGAGAAAGGGAACAGAGATGAATATCAGACTGCTGATCATCTAAAAGGTGACAAACTTTCTCAGCCACGCAATCTTTCTTTCCCAGCTTACATCTAAGCGGCCTTATCTTCCTGCAGCTCTGACAGTTCCTTGTCTGCTCAACAGCTCACAGTTTAATGGAATTATGATGCTGCACTTCAGCGCCAATGATAGCTTAATGTAAGCTGACAGTATCGGTGAATGGCACCGTGGCCCAGCAACCAGCCACTCAGTCAGTATTTATGGTTCCATCACCGCTGTCTAATCCCGGGGGAAAGGACGTCAGTGCGCTGTAGCAGTCCAAGAAACCGATAAGCTCTCCTCTCACAGCCAAACAGATTACACTGAGGTGATGTAGGAATGTTATGACCGGTTTATTTCTTAAATTGTCCTTATCAACCGGTTGTTGTGGAGAATCCCTCATCCTGCGCAGGAGTTCCAGCAGGCAGCTTCGCTTTTGTTTGACACCAAACAACCATAAGCCTTTGTGCTGCAGAGCTGGACAAGTCCGACAACTTTAACGTTTCTCTCTAGGGTGTCAACCCAACTGTAGCAGATATAGTCGGAGCCACGCGGCAGCGCACAGCGGCATTTTCTAAGAAAGGAAAAAGGGTTTTTATTTTAGTCTAATCAGGTTAAGAAATGGGTCAGGTGAAATGGAGCAGGAGGAGGTGATGAGCCTGAGGAGTTTCTATTGAAATTGTGGTGAAGAGGAAAAGGATTGTTGTAGCTTTGATTTTTTCTTTGCTTGCAGCAGAACTCAGTATCCGTGAAATTTCTGTATCAGTCGTAGCAGAGGAGACGGTTTATCCTGCAGTACAAGTAAGATATGTTGTTATACAAAAACTTGGCAAATAAGAGGTGAGAAACCAAAAAGAGGCTTCATGTTTTTATAAAATAAAAAACCTATTTCAGTGTTTCATATGAGACACTTAAATTGTTTCACTGTAGTTTTATCTCTGTTTTAGGCGACCAATATCATTATGCTTTCAGAGGTTTACCCTGACTTACTGTTACAAGCAACGCAGCTTTTTCATGCATGCAAAATGTCTGAGAAGTTACAAAAGCCAGTGTCTGCACCTCTTCTGAACCGCATTAAACACCTTTACCTAACACTGCCATGTAATTTGCTGGCATCATGCCTATTCCCTAGCGCCTCAGAGCGTCCCAAAGAAAGAGTAACTGCCTCAAGCAGACCCGGCAGAACAAGCCAGGCCTGTCAGAGAGAGGAACAAAGTGTTGCACAGAAGATAACAAGAGGCCCTGCAGAAACCTGCTGCATGACCTTTTTTTTCCCTAAACTTTCTTCTTTTTTCAGTTGCAGATAAGTATGGAGTAATCTTATAGTTCCATAAACCTGAAAATGAGCATATATGAGATCTGGGTGATGGAAAACAACATGTAAAAACAAAAAAAGCACCCAATGACAAAATGTTGGTCCAAAAACAAGCACAAAGAAAGCAAAGGTTCAAATAGCCCCCAAAAAATGCGAATTATGAGTGAAATATACCAGAAAATACTTGAGTATAGATATTTGAACAAATCTTTTGCCATGAGCCTGTCGGATTTTCTTTCTATGGCTGAAACGAAGTTTAAATGAAAAGCAGAACCTACTGATAGCACCTATTCATAAATAACATTACATATTAAAATGTAATTTATATCAAGGTATACAAGTGAAATGCAAGGAGGAATATCGGGCGGGGGGTTAGATGTCACTATTTCTGTCACATGTCCTCATTTTCTCAAACAGCTAAAACCACTTTAGAAAGCCAGTCAAAATGTTTCATGGCTAGAACAGCTTGTTTCGGCCTAATCCTCCCAGTCCTGTCTGAAATTAAATGCCAACCTTGCCGCTGCTTTTCCGATGGGAAAACCCTCTGGAGTCTGTTAATCCCCTGAGCCCCATTGTTCAGTAATCACGCCGCGACAGATTTGGATATCTGATGACAAACACTAAACGGTGACTGCAACCACGTTTGCTTTTGCTTGGGTCAGTGGGGCACTTTCATGGAGACGTGTCAACCCTCACATACAGGAACGTGCCCGAGAGGGAGACGTGTCCACTAAAACAACACAGCCTCTCTATGCCGGACAGAGTCACACAGTATAAGCTGCTTTTTTTCTCTTTAATTTCCTTCCATATAACGCTCCTCCCTTCTCTTTTTTCGCTCAGTTGTGGCTCTGAAACTCTATCCAGTGTACAGACACAGAAACCATTATGTTTAGGTCAGTTTAGAGATTCTGCTTGCAAGATGAGAACAGTATAGTGCACATTGTAAAGGAGAAAGGGCATTGACAATACAGACAGAGCGGACTTCCATCTGCCCAGTTTCCCACACAAACACACACATACACAATATTAAGGCCCGGGTCATTGGTGAGGAATTTTGGGCCGGGATGATAATTGTCAGTGGGGGTCTGGCAGCACACAGCAGGCTGGAGCGGAAAAACAACCTCGGATGGCAAACACATACACTCGATGACCACAGAGAGGAATGGGGAGAAAACGAAAAACAGTGGAGGAAAAAAATAATAAGTATAAGGCGTAATAAATAAGGCATCAGTGGATGGAAGAAAAAAAGAAAATTAAATGCAATCGTGGCATGGTTTAGAAAGATAACAAAAGTGGGAAAAATAGACTAAAACTGCAGGCTTTAGTAGGCAGAATCAGTGATGGAGCTGAAGGTTGTGCAACCACTTCACACACACATTTGGCAATCAGCGTGATTTCATGATTTGTTATTGTGTGTCACAGTTCTCCATCTTGTGCATGTTCGTGCATGTTTCCACTTTTTGGTTTCTTTGATGGGGGTAGTTAAGTTACTGCAACTTGTAAATTATTATGAGCATAATTTCCACATGAAATCTCACAATTACACTCAAACTTTTCTGTCAACAAAACCTCATTATTCCCTTCAGATCCCACTCAGCTCCCTGTCTGTTACACAAAACAACCCTTACAAATGCTGACAGTGAAGAGATAACATTCACAGGTCCTTGTTTCCACTCAGTCTTTGAGACTTTATAGGGAAAGAAAAAAAGGGTAATGCAGTCCTGTGCAGTCTCACTCAGCCTGCCAGAGGAGATGGCAAGTATACACATACAGGGGTGTGTGTGCCCACTAAAAGCTGCATGCTATCCACTGTCTTTCATATCAACTGGATATAAAGCAGCTTTTAAAGTGTTTCTAAGAGCTACATGGAATCAATACAATCAGCAGTCACTTTCAATAACTCAAAGTTTACAGATAGTATCTGTGCTTGCAGTAGTTGAATGAAGTCAAGCAGATTTACTGAAATACATAAGTTAAAGGTACTTTTAAATATTTGTTTAAATGTTGCTTTCTGCTGCTTCTTCACTACATCATTATTTATCTAATGATTTTACTTATTTGTTAGTTTACAAATGGAGATAATGTACTTCCCAGGCAAAACATCAGACTTCTATCTATGTGGGTCAGAAGTTTTCCTATCTATCTTCCATTCTGCAAAGACTATTTCTGATAAAAATGAAGCAACCCAAAACAAGAAAGACTTTAGTTCAGAAATCTAGAAAAAAAGGTAACTTTGGCAGTTTGGCACCATCTGTTCTTCCAGTGGATGATTTTTTTCTTGTAACACACTTTGATGAACTAAGTTCGCTTTTAAAACAAAGTACCTTTCATGAACATATATAACATACACCTATATTTTCCATTTTTCATTTAGTCTATGAAAAAGAGAAAATAATCAACAAAACTGTCAGAAATGTGCTCGACTTGCCCCACCCTACATCTTAATAGTCTTCATAATCAAGCTCTTCACACACATCAGAATTAATATTACAAAACTTGAACATAATAATGTGATGGAATACTTTTATTTATGAAACACCAACAGAATAAAAAACTATTATTCTTACATAGAAAACCCAAATTTGTTTTCAGAGGGTGTGACGCGCTCGAGCAAGAGGTGGAAGCGCCTCTTGCGCGCGCAATCGGAAAGTTGAATGAAGAGCCGAGGCAGACGGGCTAATCTGAGCTCTCATTCCTACACTGTACATCACTAATCTGTCCGTGTGCGCGAATAAACCATCAGATGCATGTCTGTGTTTACATGTTGAGCTGGCAGGAAGAGGATTCATCCGTTTGCTTAAATGCGGAGAAACCTGGGCGGCATCGGACTATAGTCCTATGTTTAAATATTGGCCAGTGCCGCCGATAAACAAGAAAACATTTAGCAAGAATAGTCGGTGACTTGTTCAGGCGTAAAAAATAAAGCTTGACAGGCAGTTTTCAGTAACAGAAGCTACCAGAATAATCAGGGACTCTCCCGTTGACTGACACGCCTCGCTCTGTTATTTTAACTCTACTTTAAAACAGAAAATTATAATAAACTTAATGCTTTTTACTCACCTGGCGATTTAAACCTGCAGAGGAGGAGAGGATGAACGATATTTTTTATACTTTCCAGCAAAAACGCCCAGATTTAGTCCTCATCCACCGTCTATGCCGCGCTTCTCATCAAAGATGTCTCTCACTGAGTGTTCAAGCTCTGCCTCGTCCCGCACGTCCCACAATCTGCGTCCTGTAATGAAAGCATGGGAAGGTTTCCGTGGCGCGGACTGGCTGGACTTTAAATAGGCTCTGCTAATCCTGGTAGCACTGTGTAGCTGGACACGCCTGCCTCCTCTCACACACCCTCTATCACCCTCCTACCCCCCCTTCAGACCCTTCTTCTCTTCATTTGCTGCTCCGCACACATCCCACATGTACACCTCCGTGCTTCCGGCATGCATTGCATTGTTTTGCCTCCACGGGATCAGAAATAGCAAATCCTGTATAAATAGAAGGGGAGTGCTCAAATTATATGATTAGATTCACGATCGAGACCAATAAGTCAATGCACTTAACCAGGTGATTGATTTTCTTTAGGATTAATCTACAGAGGTCAAAGGTTAACCTTGCCTGCAGGGCATAAGGCAAGTTTGTTTGTTCAAATTGTACGAAATGAGAGTTGTCACTGTCACAAAGTTGATGTCTTTGAACCGTCTGGATCTTATGGACAAAACATAGTCTAAGGGAAAAGGAATTTAGTAAAAGTGGCAAGAGAAGTGAAAAAGTGAGGAATGTTGGGAAAATTCTTTCAGTAGTTCTCAACTCAAGAGGGTTATTCCTATTTAACCACAAACAACGAATGGCCTTCCAGGAGATGTCTTGGCTAACAGTCCAGCAGCAGCTGCATGACACATCATGTGCATGACAAGTTTTGAGCTTATTTCCATTAATTGTTATGAGACAACATGAACCATCCTGAATTTGGAATATTTGTCTTTAAGATTTCCCATACATACCCATGAACCACCTGGAATGGTCTGGTTTGTATTTGCGTCTGGCTCACTCAGTGTCAGTTTCACAGAAACTCATTTAAATTTTTGTGATGACAGAAGCTGTAGGGTCATGGACAATTTTCTGGTATGCTTTCTACAAATAGAGCTTTGATGTTTCCATCAGCTTATCTAACCCAAATGAGCCAATCAGGTTTTGCATAGACCTATTACAAATTTATTAACACTGCACTACAAGCAAGCACAGAAAACAGGTAAATCCCTCACCTGTCTAGCAATATTGACTTATTAGAGTAGTCTTCATGCATTTAGTAGTCTTTTACCTTACAAGGAACAGTTACAAGTGTGTTGATTGATTGCTTCAAAACATGGGAATCAAAAATCAGATGTTGCCTTGCCTTGTTTTGTCTAAAACAATCAGAAGGAATCACAAATGATTTTAAAAAAATGATATTTAGCTAATTCTGGCCATCAAATGCATTAATGTATTCATTTCCCGTACCTGCTCTCTTCTATTCTGAGTCGCTGTTAATAGTTATTAATAGAGAAGCAAGGTACACCCCAGCAAGATTTCCAGTCCATCACAGAGCCAAAGCGGGAAAAATGGAAACAAAGTACAAAAATATGCTTGGGTATATTCTGGACTTCTGTTTTTTTTTTATCTCTCAGTAAAGGGAATTCCTAGGTCCGGGCTGGGTGGAACATTTTAGGTTAGAAATTGTTGTTAGGGTGTTTACCCCTCTGAATCCAAAGTTTTGCATTTTGTACAATATCACAAGCTACCTTTTTAAGACTGGGTGTTTCACAATGAAGAGGACGGACATCCTAACCCTGATGTTTACTGGAAACCTACATGCACAGGACAATAACAGCTCTGGAAGTCAATACACCCACTGAAGTGCTAGATGACTATCTTAACAAGTCTGTGCCATTAAGCTGAGAATCTTACAAGTATGGCTGATGATACACTTGTTTTTAAGTGAGAATATCACTTTTGAGGATATCCTTTCAGAGCCACTGTGATTGAAATTTCAACCACGTCCACACAGAGATAAATTGAGGTTTATTCACTTAAGTTTTTTTTTATCAGCTAGGTGTTGCATTGACAAGGAACCAGTGTTTTGGAAGCAAAAAACCACAAATTTTGCATCATGTTATTGATAAGTCATGTCTGAGAAATGTCAGTACAGATTATTTACCCCATAAATGGTCCTGTCACTATGACTCTGATTGTTCATTTTCCCTGGCTACTTGGCCACTGGGATATTCCTTTGGCTGACTGGTCAGTGCGCATGGTTTTCTCCCAGGAGGTTGTGGGATCAATCATCCTTCGTCCTTCCATATTACTATAGTTTTTATTGAAGGAGAGCCTGATTATCTAAAGCTAGCTAATGATAGCATAAAACTAAACATGGTTCGAACATGGGACAGGCAGAGGGTCTGCGGCTTTTGGCAGTTCCACTAAGGGGTCCCTCAAATAGGGTGGGAACCACTGACCTGGATGACCCTTAGGGTGGGTGGGTAGGTAGGAAGGTCTGAGATACGTGTGACCTCGGTTACTTTTAGTGTTTGAATGTGTTGAGAAACAGCAGTAAATTTTGCATGTGAGAAAACTTTTTTTTTTACAAATGTATTAGATAGATATACTGAAATTAATGATAGTTATAATAATTCTAAAAGTAAATAGTAGTTGTGATTCCAATCTTCTTGTCATTTCCAGGTCATTAGAGCGTTTTATGATGTACCCTCAGCAATATTGGACACTGAAAGCAAACACAGAAACACTATTGTTGAGTGTTTATTTACAGCCAAACAATGAAGTGTCCAAAAGATGGTGAGGAATGGTGGAAGAATAACTCAGCGCTTACTTGAGGTTTTAAACTATGATAGGATGGCTATGCCATTTCATTTCTAGTTAGTATTTTGAAATTTTGACTATTACTCGGTCGGGTAAGTGTATAATGGAGTTTAGGTCACATAATTCTCAGGTTAGGGTAGGGCATGAAAACTACTTGGCAAGATTTCAAATGACTGAAAATCACATCTTTACTATGCCAGAGAAGCTGCAAAACACGTTAAATTAAATTAGAGCTACTATTGGCATTGTTAAGAATTCTTCACGTTAGAAATATGTTATTGAACTATGCTTTTATTTTGAAGAAGGCACTTTATGTTGAAGGGAGTTTTACGTAGTTCCTCTTCCTGTTTCACGTCAACAATCAAGCATGTAGCTTACAGCAGTACAGCAGTCAATGACGATGTAAGTAATGTTTGGGATCTGAGAAATTAATGTGAGCATGTGTCTTAACATCTTTGACATCACCGAGTTGCTATAGGAGCTTAAATCACTCCTTAAAATGTCCGTTTTCGAGAGTTAGCATAATCGGGAATTAGCATCTTAAGCTAACTAGGTTTGTGTGAGTGTTAGCATGGCTGTCGGCATTCTTATTACTTTATGTTTACATGAGAATGTTACATTATTACCGGTTTAAGCAATATTCATGTATGTTATGTTATTCAATCGGTTATAATTGTAATTCACTTGCTGGGAATAGTTTATTTACAGTATTTCAATTATGAGTACAGTGATAATACAGTCCTTTATTTCTTCTGTTACAATTTCAGAAACTGCATTGTACCGGAACTCTGTACAGCTCTTCAGTAAATGTCACAGACGCCACTGATGTCTCATGTGCTTTCTGACCGAAGCCCTGCAGTGGTCAATTAGGCTAAACCACAAGTCAGAGGTCAAATCCTCA